>VZTB01018185.1:573250-610721 GCA_013397245.1 Thryothorus ludovicianus
CCGCTGCCCGCGCTCGGCGCGCCCCGGTCCCGCCGCCCCGGCCCCATTGGGCCGCCCGCCCGCACATCACCGTGCCCGCGCTGCGAGTGGGCGGCCGCCGAGCCACTCAGGGCAGGGCAGAGCCGAGGCTGCCGCCGGGGCACGCCCCGTCCCCGCCGCCGTCGGGTTGCTGTGTTCCCCGCGCTGTTCCCTGCCTTCATCCCTCTTGTCCTGCTTGTATTCATCCTTGTGCTTTGCGTGTATCCCCAGTCCCGGGCGTGCCTCACTCCTGCCCGGCAAGCATCGCTCATTCTTCTCCTGTGTGCAGCTCTCCCCCAAGCAGGCATCCTTTCTTCTCTAGACATCCCTTCCCTCTGTGCTCGCGTCCCCCCTCCCGTGCCAGACCGTGTCCTGTCTCCCATGCCCAGGCAGCCCTGGCTGCCTCAGCCCTGCCATGTGGACAGAGGAGCTCTGGGCTTCCCATGCAGATTCCCCGTGGTGTCCCCAGGAGCAGCCCTGCGGGGATGCTGAGGATGTCCGGGGCAGGCTGGCGCCGCTGGGCACACCGGGCACACGGCGGAGCAGAGCCGGGGGCAGGCTCAGGGCCGGGCTCCCACCAGGACTGAGTGGAGTGCAGGTGCCCAGCCCTTGCTCCCTGTTATTCTGTGCTCCTGGACAGAGAGCGCTGCCATGGCCTTTCCCCACGCAGCTTCCCAGCTGTCCAATTTGGGATAGGTGACCTCATAACTGCCCTAATTTCTACATTTGCTACACAGATACACCGAAAATTGCTGGAAGGGTTCAGGAAATCAAGGGCCTTGGGGAACGCTTTTACGTAAAAGTGGTGGAGAAGTTAATCCAAGTAGGCCTTGAACAGAGAAAGAAAAAGCAAATACCTGCTGTGGGAAGAAGGAGGTTGAGAGAGAAGATGAGGCCAGAGCTGCACTTCAGACCCGGGCCAGAAAAAGGTGAAGTTGTCTCCCCAAATGGGAGACCTCACACTCTTGGCTGATGCTGGCACATCCATCAGGACCAGGAGAAAACCTTGGTTTGGATATTAATGTCTTCTCATTTTAGGAGGAAAGCAAATCAGCATTCAGGCACAAAAAACCCTTTCCAGGCCAGAAAGATGAGACCTTCCCATTCCTGAAGGTGAGAGCAGCACAAGGTAATAAATTCATATAACAAATAGGAACACTAATGGAATGTATAATGTAAAAGCACATCTCATATTTTGCTGTTTAACTATTTTCCACTAGTGTCAGAAAAATTAAACTTACCAAAAGGTGACAGTTATCTAACAGACTATTAATAGAAAAGGCACACACCAGCATTAGATCATTCTTTCTCTTCTCTTTCAAACTTAAATAAATGTAGGGCATATTTAGCTGGAACTGCCCAGTGAAATTGACTGCACTGAGTCCTTAGTTCTCTGTGTGGGCAATGTTACAGGTGCACATTTCTGGATCTGAATTGCGTAGTTCTATGTTATGAATTTTTATATGAATTATTTACAGAAAGGCTGTCAGTCTGATCATTATAACATGAGGTAAAACACATTTTGTTGTCAAAACTGCCAGGAAAATTCACTTTGCAGTGTTCTTCCAAAGCTACAAAATGACACTGTCTCATAAAGTTGTCCCACATGATGGAAGCGACATGGCTCACAGTGGGAGTTTCCTCATCACATTAGCAGGAGCAGCTTCCTGAGAAGAATTAGATTCTCTTCCCATCATCTTTTTATTCTTTATATACAGTTGGATTTCTCATTGGATATCAGAAACTCTTACATATTCATCAGTTTATTAGGCTGGATCTTGGAAATAGGAGTGATAATTTTAGACTGCTTTAAAAGATTAGTTCAATTTTACGCTCTGTGGTGTTAGTCCTGTGTTTAGATTAGACCAATGCTTCACACTGCATTACAAACACAACAGAGCTGGGAATATTTCTGATTCTGATTCTGGATTTTAGCAAAAAAAAATAAAATTATACATTAGATTACTTCTTGTCCCCTTCTGCTAGCATGCCAAGATAAAACAACGGGAGACATGAAATCATCTTTGTGAATCTTGACTATTCAGAAAATGCAGATTCCACATTTCCATGCCCTGCTTTTGTCCAAACCAGTTGTGTGAAACAGGCAACTCTTTGTTCTCTAAATGAGGGAGTAAAGTATTAAACATATTGAACATTTACCAGTTGCCTCTTTATTAGGCTTTCCCCATGTCTTCTTGCACAAAGAAAATAGAACTATAGTAGACATATCCATTCATTAATATATATATGAATATATATATAACCATTGCTAAGTACCCTGATACAGTCATCAAGCTCCATTTAATATTTTTATTATGTACTCAATTTCCATATTCTGAGTAAGATGTCAAAGTGTGGAGTTTCATTTACATATAGCTAGTGAACACCTTGTTTGCAAAAACACACAGCTGCATATTCTTGGGTGATTATTTGTGGTTAAAAACACTATCACAGATATTGGTTTCCCTTTCTCAGGGCTTCATGAAAGAGTGGACAGACTTTTTCAAGAACACCTGACATCGTATTTCACTGCATTCACAGGTGATGTAACTGGTAAAAGGTGAAATTTTGCCAAAGGTCACAGGGGAAAACCGGTCCCCTTAAGAAATGTCCCATGGAGATTTTAAACAGACTGAAGCACAGGGTGGATCTGGAATATTGGTGTTGGCCAGTTCCTGAAATTGTATTTGGGAAATTTTTAAAGCCCTTTCAGAAAGGTTGCTATTTAGAAAATGACAAAGAGCACTGTTTGAACAGAGGGACTTTCCACACAGTGCCATGAGAACCGAGGACTTAGGGCCAGACAGGTATGAGACAGGTAAGGAAAAGCAGTACAGGAGACAGGTATTTCCAACCTGACTTACAACAGGACTAGTGTTACTTAGTACGACATTTAAATGAAATTGTAGTGAAATATTCTTGTAGAAAATACGCAGACAGAGGATTCTGACATCACAAACTACTAGCACATAGGAACTTAGGAGGAGGGAAATAGGCCATACTTCTTGAAGACTTGTTTAAACAGTGCTTCATTAATTCTCTTCTTCAGCAGAGTACAGTGAATTTTACAGGTGTTAGAAAATGCCCCAGCTACAGAGCCACGATGGAAGGAAGGAGCCTGCCTGTTGGATTTTTTCAATTTGTAAGGACATGGTTTCCTATAAATGCAATTTATTGCTGTAATAATCACCAGGCAGATGGAGGGTTGGCCCTGTGTCCAGTATGACTTTGTAACTGATTCCAGTGGAAGCTGGATGGGCCCTTAAGAGACTTTGCCACTTCCAGGTTAATGTTAGTGTGACTTCGTGCCTAGAGAACTGAAATGAATTTTTACTATCTCTGTTGAAATATAAGCTTCTTATCTGGCAGCTTAGCAATGCTTCTCCTGTACTGCTTTTCTATTGTATAAAAGTTAGATTATTGTTCTTGGCTGGGTCATTGAACAATGCTGATATCCCATGGCTAAGATAGCTGCCCTGAGATAAAGATCATAAGTGAGGGGTGGTGACAGTCAGGAAGAAGGAAAGGAAGCCTGACAGAGCAATTAAAAACTTGTGTTTCTGATGCACAATATGCCAGGGAGAGAGAGAAACTGCAAAACACATTGTAGGAGTTCATTTGGGTTCAGAAGAGGCCTTTAAGGAGTTGGTGTGAAATTCTTCCACTAGAATTAGGGCATCTGTTCTCAACTAGACTTTTGTTTTGTTTTCTACAAATACTTACCCACAACATTAACAGAATATAAGAACTAGGATATTAATGTCAAAAACACTTGTCATCAATCAAAGAGAACAACTGAGTGGTACAGTGAATAGATTAATAATCTGGAACTATTTTTTCCATTACAAGAAAGCAGATGGGAATCTGCATAATATTTTGAACTACAGAAAATTGAATTTGCCTCCCACTAGTAATATTTACTCAAATAATTCTGGGCACTTCTTTACTTAAAAACAAATTTTGGGAGATAAGTATCAGTAAGTTTATCCATCAAGTTTGTCCAGTGAAGGGAATCCATATTCAAAGTCTGCAGAAGTCTCTGAAACTCCCCACCTGAGTGCAGATTACCCACCAAAGTTAACAGCCTGCCAGGCTGTGGGCAGGCTGCCTCCCCTCTCACTGTCCTGGCTGCCAGATAACACATTACCTCATGGGATTCAAAAGTGTTGTGAAAACACCAGTGCCTCCTATTTGATCTGCTCTTGCTTTGGCAAAGGAGCTGCCCAAGGTCTCATGTTGGCTCTACCCTGCAGTGCATGGATTTTTGTTTAAAATTGTATTTTTTTTGTCAAGGAGAGTTTTTCAGGGATTGCTCAAGCAGCATTACAAGAGCTCTTCAGTTCCAACTCATCAGAGTTACACATGTGATGCCTTTGTACAGCCCTCAACTACAGTTTCTTTATGGGTTGAGCTTATAGAGGACTCAGTGACCTTCAAAACACAAGGGAGAATGGATGACTTAAGATTTTATTTGCAGTTCATATCAACAGGGTGAACACCTCTCCTTCACCATTATGGACTAAAAACCAAAAAAGCATGAAAACGGAAAAGCGGTTTTGTCTCTTCTCTTTACTTGATTTTTTTTTTTTTTTTTACAAGACCAGATCCCAAAAAGTTACTGAATCCACATTTCCTTTCTCCTAGCTAAGGTACAAGCAACTGCTTAGAAAGAAAATCATGTTTCCAGAGAACATGAGGTGCAGAAGGTCAGACACAGGTAGTTTTGGGCAGAAGAACCAAGCAGAGTTAGCTGCAAACTGCAGAAAATACAGTTTCTGCCATGTAGCAGGCAGTTGGTCATTTTTTATCTCAGGTGACACTCTGGTGTGCAGTGCCAGTCAGGCTTGCAGCAATGGCCTTGCTTTCATTTTTCTCTCCACTCTGCCTTCCTTTTGGCTTAAGTCAAAATGAGGTACCCAGGGACTGCCTGGCAGACAATGAATTATATTTGCCTGCTTCAGGCTGAGAGCTGGAGGCTGTGCTTGATAACTGAGGAAGTGTTCTTGCTGCTCAAGGACATTTTTTCTTATGTTCCTAATACTTTCTAATTTGTTCATATCTTCACCAAGAGTGTCAAGCACTCGAACAAGCAGCCCAGGGAAGTGGTTGAGTCACTATCCCTGGAGAGATTTAAAGCCTTGTGGATGTGTCACTGAGGGACATGGTTTAGCATGGGCTTGGCAGCACTGGGTTAACAGTTGGACCTGATGATCTTAAAAGTCTTTTACAACCTAAATTATTCTGTGATTTTAACTAATTTGGACTTTTTAGTCCTCCTAGTCTGTAACATATTTGTGAATATTTTGTTCTCATTTTCTCTGGACTTCCTCCTTGATTTTTCTTATTGTTTTGCTGCTCTAACTTTTGCCTCCTCCTTCCTTTTACTCATGCTGGCACAAAGTTCCTTCAGCTCCTACAAAACTCAGTCATCCCACAGCTTCCAAAATCTATGGTGAGCGGAAGTGAAGCAGGGCTGTCTACATTCCTGCAAGCCCAGGGCTTGTGAGATGGTGTGGATGTGTGCCAGTGCTAATAAATAGGGAACTATTAGTGACTGTGTAAGGCAGGAAAATTGCAGAACAAGATAAGACTCACAGAATTCTATTACGCTGATTTTGGATAAGCATATTTACCCAGGGAAAAAAAATAAAAATTGTTATCCTTAAAAGCAATGCCCTCTCTCTAGCTGTGTGTGTGTTTGTGCCGTGTGTGACAGGAGCAGGACCCTGTGTGGAGCTGTAGCTGTGACACACTCACTCCCTCACACCCTGCTCAGCACAGAAGTTGCTTTGCAGTTTCACAGCCCAGGCTGTGGCAGCTCCCAGCTCTGAGGCCAGGCTGCACCACACCTGCCAAGCCAAACACCCCGTGCAGCTCCACTTGGGCCCAGGACACACGAAACCCAATGCAGTGGCTGGGACAAACTCAGTGGAGCAGTTTCTTTAACAGTTTCAGCAACTGCAAGGCTTTGTTTGCTTCTCCAGTGCCCTGCGGAGCAGAGATCAGGCCAGGTGCCGTGATCTGAGCAGATCCAAGGAAGCTGCTTTGCTCTGAGTTACATCTTCAGGTAGCTGAGTGCTGCTCGGGCAGGGCTGATCCTGCTGATCCAAACCAGAGGGCTCTGGTGGGTACCAGCCTCCTCAGGATATGTGGGTGCATGGACCAGTGCTGGTGCATTAGCCCACATTTACATATCCATGCTTTGCATTCCCCAAACTTCATTGCCAAGGACACAGCAGGGAAGACAGAACTTCCTAAAAGTAATGTGACTTTCGTGGTAATTGTGTGTGGGATGGGACAGAAAACAAAGGAGCTCCTTGTAATAGACAAGAAGAACATTAGGAATTATAGAGACAGGGCAAACAAAAATCAGTCTAGGGTGGTTCAGGTTTGTGTCTGTTGCTCTAGGATATGGCTAGTTACCCTCTCCAAAGCACTTCAAGACTTATCTCCTGCTATTGTCATTCTTGGTTGTTGCAGGAAAGCAAATTTTAGTGTGGTCACACTGGGATTTCTCTCCTTTCCCATCCATCAGTGCAGGATCCCAAGCAGCAGGGAAGGTGCAGCCACAGTGCATGGAGCAGCTGCAGGCTGTGTGTGCAGTGGAGATAACCTCATTTCCAGCCCCATAAGTGGTGCTTAGCTCCATGTCCCTGGCACAGGAGCATGGATCAGCCCTCCAGGCAGCAGCATGTGGAGTGTTGCATCCAGCTGGCAGCAATGCTTTTGCCTTCCTGACCCCACCACTGTACTCCCTGTGCTTAGCTCTTGCTGTTCTAGTTTTTGCTGATCTAGACGTGTTAAAATTAATTTTTCTCTTGGTGCCTGACTCTAGGCAAGGTTATTAGATAGCTGGGTCACTGCAGTCTGTGACTGTCAGCTGCTGAAATCATTTGCATTGGGCTGTGGGCTGGTAACCCACTAAATAACCACTTTTGATGACTAACCAGCATCAAAACTCCTGCAAGCTTCATTTTAAAAACAAGGAGTATTTTATTCAAAGAGAGCAAGAAAATGCATTTCCATGTTGTAAAGTGATTGGCCTTCATGTGTCAAGAGCCCAGCTCAATTTCCCCCTGCTCTGCATTCTGGAATCATTACCACTCTTATTTCCAGTAGTACAGAAAGTCTTTTCCATATGTCTCCGCTTCAGCCAGTAGTCTGTAGCTAGTGTTTAATGTCTCCTAGGCAGGAGGAGATGAGGACAAACCAACAGCTCTACTGTGATGACAACTGTAGAAAACATAAAACCTTTGTCCAAAAACAGTCCCCACCTCTGAAGGCAAGCCCAGTCCTGCAGGGAGTGCTTCAACCCCTCTGAGGAGTGTGCAGCCTTGGGACAGTCTGTAAAAAGAGCTCACAGAAAGCTTCTGTGTCCTAAAAAAGTCCTCTTTGGCCACAGCACATCCTGGCTGAGGGGAGAGGGCTCAGCAATGAAGATGCATAAAGTTAAAAATCCATTTGGACATTTGAATTCATAACAAAAAGTGTTTTGTATGGATATTGCTTTCACAGCATTGAATGACATTTGTGCCAAATGAGATGAGTGAGCACAAACTTCATCTTCTGCATTCACATAATTTGCATCACAGGATTTTTAGCTGGACACTGTCCTGGCATTTCACATTCCAGCACAACAACAGTCTGCAGGTTTTGACCAACATGTTCTATAAAAAAAGTAATTTACTGGAAAAGGACAATAAACTGCTCATAAAAAGTGTTTCTCAGCATCAGCTGCAGACAGGAATTCCTCCCAGGAGCCCCTCTTGCTCCCTTTGTTAGAGCTGATAGGGGCGTGCTGCATCAAAGGGAATTCATAGCTGCGACATGGCTTAAAAGAAGAAGAAAATAATACTCTTGTGGGAAAAAAAAAGGTTCTCTAGTGGGCTGGGCACAGGCAGAATTAGAAAACAGGCTGTGTTGTCCTCAAGCAAGGGCATTCCATGTCCTCCTGCTTCTGAAGCAGGCACTGACAGTCTTTTTAAAAGTGGCAGATGAGAGCAATGAGAGGCCCTCAGCTCCCACGTGTGGAGGAAATGACCAGGCCCTGGCCATACTGACCTGTAGAGAAAGGACAAACTTGTTCTTAGAAGGGCACTGTGGGCCCCTGCTCTCAGCCATGCCAAGCCAGGAATACTCTCCAAGCCATCTGCCCCAGGCATTTTATCACCTCAGTGTTTAAGGGGGCCTCTTTTGGGTCCCTGCCTCAGCAGCCACTACAGCAGAAGAGCCCAAAGCTTGAATTCTTTAGGAATGCAGGTTTTTGACAAGGGCCATATGGTCTAAGACTTCTCCAAGGGCCACACTTGCAGAGGAGGTGGCCATGTGCAGCCCCAGCCCCCAGGAGCTGCTCTGCAGGGTGGTGTCTGCAGTTACAGCTCTCCCAACATCAGCACCTCCTGTGCTCCACGTGGAGACCAAACAGGGTTAAGGGCTGCCAGCACCAAGTACCCAGAGAGAGCAGGGCACTCCTCTGATGGACAAGATAACCTATATCTGTCCCACAGAGATCTCATCCCATTTTTGACTTGGCAATTGGAAGAGTTTTGATCTCTTCCTGTTTTTTGTTGTTCTGGTTTTAGCATTATCTGTCCTCACTTTTCATATTTTTGATGTTTCACCCAGATCAACATCAACTGCTGTGACAGCTAAATAAAAGGCTTTCTTCTAGAAGTAGGGCAAGCAACATTTGGCTTTAGTTTTGATTTTGTCCCTTTTACAATTGACTTAGTTTTTGTGTTCACACATGCATCTCATAAGAAATTTGAGAATGAAGCACTGCCAAAGGCATTAACACACAAAAACATTTTTCAGCCACTAAATATCCCCTCCTGATCTGTAAAAAGAGGTTTTTTCCACTCATTATACACTTATGGTGCATCAAATTAGTACTGGAGGAAAATCTGAGGTAGCTTTCTCTGTCACGTAGCTGCTAAGTGGCTCATATTTGGTTTATCTTTTGAAACACTCCATTTTTGGTGGTGATGACATCAATACTGTCTGATGGTTTTATCAGTCCAGCTAGCCAAGGCAGCTTGAAAAACCTGACCTTGTTTACAAGTGATTGTAAAGGTCTGTGTTCCCTGTGGATTTATATTCCTGTATTAATGCAATTACTTAAGGTTTATCCTGAAAGAGTTGTTTTACAAAGAGTTGGAAATCACACATTATGGGAGGTTCCTGATGGACTGCAGTTTGTCAGTCCTTCAGGAAGAGGCTGCTCCAGGTGAATGACAGAAAATGTGGAGTCAGGTCAAACTCAGCAAATGACCCCAAATTCTGAGGAATACAAATCCTAACCACGGATTCAAGTGCAGTATTTCAAAGCACAATCACTTGGCACTTCTTTTTGAATGTGAGTTTAAACACTTATAGGAGGCAGCAGGTGTTGAAAATCTTCAAGCTGATGCAAAACGAGTTATTTATTTTCACTCCAGCTACAACTTACCCTTTTCCTGTTTGGTTTTTCCAGCCAAACTGTGGTATTACCATCCTGTAACTGGGAAAAAGAATTCAACTTCCCCACTGGGGACCAGCCTCACAGACCTGATATGCTGTGTAGCACACACTAAACAAAACCTTTGCCCTGCAATTTAGTGCTCATGCACTAAAGTCTTTCTGATAATAATAGAATTGGTAACACCTTAACTTTGGGATGAAAGCTTAATTCTGATTAGTCATTTGTGTCCTCTGTGTTCATGAGTAACTGGCATTAGCAAGGTTGAAAGAGGAGTATTCCTCTCTAGGAATAAAAATGGAATACTCTCTTCTGGTCTGTGTGGCTGTGCAACACAGACACATTTATTATTCTGTATTTCTAACTTCCCTTTCTCTCCTGCCTGCTCACAGAACAAGCCTGTAATGGGTTTACATCCCCAGCTGGAAGGAAGGTTTTTCCCCATCCATGCAGCTTTCTGGTGCATACGCAGCTCCTCAAGTTTAAATGTCAGCTTGAGACTCTGGCGTCTTCTTCTCATCATGATAGTCACCAAGTGAGCAAAACAGAATCATTAATTCTTCCCCTATCAAGTCCCACCCTAGCTAACACCTCTCAGCTTCTTAACCCTTACAACCTCTGGGTTGGATATTCTTCTTGGCACAGCCCAGCATTTTTTGTGAAGACTTGCAATATTTTGCATGATTTTTAAAAATTTGAACTCTTCTTGAGCAGTGCCACCTCCTTGAATCCACCAATGAGTGTCTACCCGCCACCTTTCACTCTTTATTCAGAGTATTTAGATAATTTGGGATAATGATGATCGTGTCCCCTGGCCATGTGCCATCTAACACAGTGGGTGCTGATCCACACACGTGGATTCTCAGAACCATGATTATGGAGGCAGTAGTGACATCACCGAGGGGCACAGGAGGGTGATGGCCTGTGAAAGGTCATGGCAGCACAAATCCATGTTTTCTGCAGAAAGCCCCTGGGTGACACTATGCTGTGATCTGGGTGGCTTTTAATGACAGATTTTCCTTCTGGCCACAGATTTGCCAGGAGCTGGCAATGCCTCTGTCCCAAACTGCCCTTTGTGATTTGCCCTTGGCATAACCTGCAGCTCTGCTTTATCGGTGTGGCCACTGCCTCCACCCCAGGACAGATCACTCAGCTCCCAAGGGAGCCCTCCTCCACAGTGGGAACTGCTGTGAAACCCTGGAGAGAAAAACTTTGATCTTTATCAGCATGAAAATAAAGACTTCTTGGAGGCCACCCTTCCCCAGCTGCTCTGGCCAAGTGGAGCTGCAGCCATCACTGGCAGTTCTGGGCATGCCAAGGGAATGCTAACACATGGTGGGGGATTAGGATGACACAACTGTGGGGACAGCAGCTGGGTAGGCTGACCCTGGGTACAGGCAGCTGCCTGTGGTGTGGCCAGCCCAGATTACAAAATCACTTGTTGCATGGGGTGCTGCTTCTCTCAGCCCTCTTGCACACCCACATGTGTGCAAAATTGATTTTTCATTGCTATTATTAGAAGCATCATTTATTCATCCAAGGGTGTAGTACTTCCTCACTTGCTGTGTGAAAATCATGATCCAGATGGGGACAGTCCACACCACTCTTGCTCCTGCATCGACCTTCTCTCCCCTTTTCCTCACACAGTGCTCAGGCAGTGGGAGAAGCCACAGGAGGTCAGTCCATGGGCTGTTTTAGCAGGGTGATTGGGACCAGAGGGTGCAGCTGTCTGCAGAGGACCACAGCCACAGATCTACCCAACAGGATTCCAGCTGTCAGCAGATCCTCCCCAGGATCTCCTTTCCTGCTTCTCTGGCCTTGACCATGAAGTAGCTGATCTGAGCTGCTCCCTGCTCCCTCCAGCAGCCTCCTGAGAGTCCACAAGCTGCTGGAAAAACACTCTCTGTTTACTTTTTATTGCCTGTGCTATCTCTTTCCCAGCAGCACAATCATCTGCTGTATGTATAATGCACCATGTCTCCTGAAAAACTGCCTATGTTTATGGTTTTGTCAATGAGGACTCTTCCATGACATTTCTGTGTCCTAAGAAGGCATTGGCAGGAGGATCAGGGATAGAAATACTCCACGATGAGGGGTTCAGAGGAAGAATTAGACAAGCCACCCATGCAGATGCTGAAACTTCCACACATCAGTCTGCTGGCCTGTATCTTTATGCTACCACTTTTGGCTGTCCCTGATGATCTGGAGAGAGGCTTTAAGTGTGTGATAACCACCTGTCCTAAAGTGAACAGTGTCAGGAACACATCAGAGGGCAGAAAGCAAACCACAAAGCAAGGAACCTTATTGCATCACAAAGTATCTCCAAAATGCTGCGCTAAGCTCAAAATCCTCTGAATCAATCCTGATGATTTGCAAAGTGAGGATGCTTTCAGGAGTGAGAGTTGATCTGCAACATGGCAAGGGACAGCCAAGCAATCTGGCACCATTGGTGCAGCAAGGCAGCCACTCACTCACTGGGGATGAGAGCTGGAGCTGCTCCCATGCTCACCCTCCATGTGGGAGGATGGGGTCTCTTCCTCTGCTGCCCACCCAGTCAGGCTGACAGGGTAGGTTCTCTGACCTAAAAAATTAGTAGGTGATATAAAACTCATGATAAGGGAGGACTGTGACCCCATCTGCCAGGCAAGTACTTACAAGATATAAGGGGTAATGCAGGTCCATGGCCTTGGCTCTGCCCAAGGTGAGATGTGCAAGGAGACCTGCTAAGGTCAGATTGGCCTTTTTACAAGCAAAAAAAATCCATGAAGGGAAAGTATAAGTGTCCTTCTCTTCTCCTAAAAGAAACCTCAGTGCTGTCATTCAGGGAGACTGCAGGTTTCCACAGCTCCATCAGCCTGCTCTGCCACAGCCCAGCTTGCCCACGGGGCTGTCTCCACCATACTGAACATGCCTTTTCTCAGTTGGCAGGGGAGAAAATGTGCTGGAAAACAAAGATAAAGGTTTCAAATTCAAAGAGCTCAAGGCAAATGAGAACACCAGAGGAAAAACAAGAAACTTACTAAAGGTGCAACTACTGTACCCTCGAGTGAGCACAGAAGAGGGAGCATTTGTCAGCTCAAGGGTCAAAACAAAACAGAAAGGGAACATGTCTGGGTTAGCAAGACATGGAGGAGAAAAATATTTAATCTTGAGCAATCAGAAGCATTTCGTTCAACCTGAACATTCCTGTGTTTCCTAACTCTATATTTAACTCCCCTTATACTTAAAGTTACTTGTAATGGAAAAAATGCATTTAAAAATCTTTCACTGGAAATTCAAATAGTTACAGAGGTCCTCAGGTGAAACAAAGGGAAAACCAAAAGGTGTTGAATCTAACATGTTTTTCAGCTGTAGTTGTCAAAATCTTGAGTATTTTTTATTCTCCCCAAATGCCTTTGTGCACTCATTTTGTGAAGGGGAGATGTGAGATCTCCTTGTGGGCAGCAGCTCTGAGGCAATCCAGGTAAAGAAAAAAATCATTTAAGATTTTAAGAAGAAGGAGGCAGCTCAAGCCTGTACCTGTGCCTTAGTGTGCACGTGATGAAACAGGTTCGTGACCGCCCTGAACTGATGGCATATTTGTTATGAACACATAATCACCCACCTGCAAACAGCAGTGGGTTCCAGAGTTCATTAACCTTTGCATCTGGCAAGGGCTCATAAACCCCTCTGGCTTAGTTTTTGGACTCTCCAGTGCTGGAGACAGCGATGAGAAAGCAGAACCTCTTTGCCATGGAGTGAGATAGGCTCAGCAGCTCAGAGGCTGTTGGTACCAGGAGGAGCCAAGGATGTGCCAAGCAAGGAGCCTGGGGTTTTTGGCTTTTTAGGGTATGATGGTGCCAGACACACCTTCGGAGTGTTTATGTGGGACCTGCCCTTTAGCACTTGCAAAGTGAGGGGCAGCTCAGCCCAGGGCGGTGGTGCAGTGAGGGGCAAAGGGTGTGACAGGTGGCACCTTTCCTTCCCTTCTCCCTGCCAGGACACTTCCCAGCCTGAGGACTTTGTAGCAGTGTTTTTCAGAACCCTTGTGTGGGAGCACTTGAAACTCATTGTACAGTACTTTGCCTCCTGTTCTGAAAAAAATATATAACTTTTTCAACAGCTAAAGCATGAAGCAAACAACTGAATTAAGAGAGATTTTTGGTTATTAAGAGTTTTGGAGAGCAGTTTTAGATTAATGAGTTGATTAGGTAGAGTAGAAAGGCAAGCATGAGTGTGTACAGGGCTCCAGCACAGCAGATCCTGGTACAAACATGCTTTTTCTCTTTCCCTTCCCAGGGGCATCACCCTTGACAGCCATGCATCCTAAGGATCATGGTGCCTGGTGGGAAGCACTCAGGAAAGTTATCCCACCCTGCACTGGCAGCTTTCAGAGATGGTATCTATCCCCATAGCAAAGCTTCATATGTGTTAGAAAAGCAGTGTCAGCATTAGGAAAATGTGTCCCTCAGCTAGTCTCAGTTTGGACTTTACCTTGGACTGTATCCACTGCAGGGGAAAGGAAGTCAAACCTTAAAAACAACTTCATAATGGCTTTTTGTATCAGAGGCCTTTTGATCCTGATAAGATTTTAAGTTAACGTATGCTAAATGCCAGAAGTTCCTTGAACAATTATCTTTCAGTTTCAACACCATCCTTCCACGGGAGGGCAAATTCCTGCACATGGTAGTGAGGTGACAGAGGAGAAATCATTTTTGTCTCTCGCCTCTGTCTGACACAGCAATCCTGGGAGCACAACCCAAGGGCCAGCTCCCAGGCAGTGGAGAGCTCCCACACCCCTGCTGCTGGACAACTGGCCCTCAAAACCCAACACATGCACGAACCTGTGACAACCCAAGCACTGCCACCCAGTTTCCCCCAGTGCAGCCTGAGAAGCTTTTCCTGCCGTGTCCCTCCTTCCCTCTGTAGAAGGTGCCCTGTGATGGCCACGGCTTCTTTTGTAAACAAAGCAACTGATCCCCAAACGAAATGCATCTCCAGCTAAATAAGGGGTGCACTGTGTGCTGTTCAAAGTGGATCTTCCTGATAATGCAGGTTGGGTTTTGGAGTGGAAATACAGGGGAGCATCACCCTTCATAGCACCAGCACCAAAACGGATGAGCTCTTTGCAGTCTTTGCTGTGTCACACTCCTGATGCTGCCAGACAGTAGGTGTAGATACCATGTTCAGAGAAATTGTAGCCTGGTGCTGTTGTGTTCTTTGGACATGGGCCAAAGCACCAAGAACCTGCACAGTGCCTACTCAGAGTATCACCAGCAGCCAACATCAGCCCTGCAACACAACAGGGACCACCCTGGGCTGTGGGTGAGGGCTGGTGAGTGCTGCCTTCCTCTCTCTAGCTTTGCAAAGGTCTCCCACAGCACTGCAGAGAAAGCTGGAGGTCCAGCAGCACTGCTTGGCCTAATACTCTGCAGAACACAACTTTCATGCTGACAATGCTGAAGTTCTCACAGCAGTCATGATGCTCTCCTTCTTTCTTTTCTTTACTTTGTACTTAGCATTTCCATTTAAACAATAACCTCTTTGTTACTCAGCATAGCCAGAAAAATCAAACTCATGTACCTGAGAAGCAAAGGCCTGATTAATCTATAGAATTTTGGATGTTAATCACAACAAATCAGTGGCATTCTCTGAAAATGGGCTGCAGAACAAGGACTGAGCAGCAGCCTGTTTCAGCTGCGTCTGTGATTCCTTTGTTATGATTCACCTTACACAAATATCCAAATAAACAAGTTTGCTGCCAGGAAAATTCTGGTGAGAGGCAAAACATTGAAAAAAGTCACTGAACTCTCACTCTGATTGGAGAAATCTCTTCCTGACAATTTGATCATCGAAGGTGCTCTGGCATGTGCCCCAAGTCTCTCTGTGCCCAAGGCAGGTACCCACACCACGTGCTTGGCACAGTGCACAGTCACACCAGGAATATGCGCAGCATTTCCTTGGCACATCTCAAGGAAATGCATATTTTTCCACTGTGCTGTCTTTTTGAATCCTTACATAGAAAAGTATTATTAAATGCTGTTCCAATATTCTCTTTGGTTTTGCTGACCCAGATGCAGATGATTTTCTAACCAGGACTTTGCAGCCTCTTCTACTTCTTGATATATTCTATTTTTCTAAAAAAGATATCTGATTTCCCACCTACAGTGTCCAATGTATCAGTAGATCTGTTGATTTCAGTAGGTCAATGATATCTAATGTGGCTCTTGCTTATGTGGACAAAACCCTTCAGCATGTGCCCCAGTGCCAGGTTTACAGTGTGGCAGCACAATGTAGCCTCTTGACCCAGAGTGAAGCCATCACAGTGGTGTCTGCAAGAATTTAGTACAGTTGCCTGGGCTAGCAGCTTGCAAAATATTTGAGATGCTGAAATATTCCCTGAAGACAAAGAAGACAACTGCTTAGGACAGGCTGACAAATGAGCCTGTTACCCTCTGTCCCTTAGCAGATCTTGTGCCATTTATTAACTCCTGTCAGAAATGGCTCAGGGCTGATCCTCTGGGTATAATGTTCTAATTTCTAGGGGTTATGCATATGGGGCACACAGAAGTCCAGGGCCTGGAGCACACACAGTCTGGCTCTGCAGACTCTGCAGCCATCTACAGCCATTGCACAGGAAAGAGGGTCCATGGAGGGTGAAAAAAGAGCAGAGAGTGAACCCTTCCCCAGATTCAGAGCCATAGATAGTCTCCTTTTTTGCCCACTTAAAGAATTCACTGGATCTGTCTGAGCTTGGGCTGTTTGTATGTTTGCATTGACACAGGGTTAAGTTGTTAGTTAGCAGATATCCCAGAAAAAGAAAATACCTCCAAGGTATTTTAAAATGTATTTAACTGTCTAAATCCTTTTGCTAGATGTAAGCTCAAAACTAAAACTATTCCTTCTCCTTTTCTTCAGAAGTGCACACTTCCAAGATACAGAAATAGCCCAGCATCCCTTTTCAGTAGTTTATGAGTTGTCAATTCATGCTCATTGTGTCCTGTGTTTAGAAATCATCTGTAGCAGCAGGATGTATGTACCAAGCCCTAGAAGTCTGTTTTATTTTGTACACATCACTATTTAGACCAGCTGTGCTGGTGAGATTTCCTCGCATTACTGCTATTGTGAGAAGAGCAAAAGACACTGAAATACCCTTTTTCAGAAGGCTGCTAAATGACAATGTTTGAAGTCTTGATTGCAGAGCAAAGCCTCTCTAATTCAGAATTATGGAACTTCCCCTGGAACCATGTGGATGTTTCAGGAAGTCATTCAAAGGAGCAGTTTTTTGAAGGGAAGAGGTTCACAGGAGGATCTTTTCCTCTCAAATATGTCTTGAGTTTTTCTGGAAAGAGACCGCTGTGTTATAAGAGTTGTCTGCTGACTATTTTTGTACTCCTTCATAAGATATGTGCCACAAAGACACCAGGGAAGGGGTTTGCAGGAGCCCACACATGGTTCCACCCATCAGGGAAGCCCTGCAACCTTCCCTGCTGACAAATGGCACAGGAGATAACTCACAGAAACAACGACCATGAGAGAAGCTGGGGAAGGGGCAGGGGCAGATAAACGTGCAGAGACACTGGACACCACCATCCTTTCTCTAACAGAAGTCTTCATTTATATGTCAGCATTGCTGACTGTAAAAGGGAAATGTACAATGAAAATATTATAATAGCCATCATATACCAGTGAAGATATAATTATTCATTGGTTATGGATCTGCTGCTGAGCCAAGAAGCTCCATGCACCCCTGGCTGTGGAGTTCAGCAGTGCTGGCTGTCCTAAAGGATAAATCCTGCTCTGGCTACAGTTCCCCAGCCATGAGTCACACTCGCTGCTGTGAAGGGCAAAGGAATTTGTCTCTTTCAAAGCTCTTGAAACTAAAAAGTCATCTTCCACAGTGACTTGAAATATTATAGGAAAGTCATTCTTTCATACATAATTATTCTTTGCTTTTTAAACACTTGATTAGAATGGTCAGCATTTTTCAAAATCGGAAATGAAATTGCAAAGGATGTTAAAAATGTCAGTCTATTTTCCCTAAATCTTCAGATTTGCTCAAACACAACCATTCTCATTTTGCCAGACATCAAAACATTTCCCTAATCCTGCATTTCTCATGAATTTTTTCTGTTTATACTGAAAAAAAAATTCTTCTTCTTTGCTGGACAAATGAGGGATAAGCTGAGAGGCAAATTGGGAGCAGAGGGATGCAGGCATATATGGAAGGGAATCAGAACTGCCCTGGGAATGCTGTCACTATATGAACTGTGTGTCACTATGTGAGCCCAAAAGCAGCTCTGACTGCTGTGTTCAGACCCCTGAATGCAGGAGGAACAGGGTATTTCCATGGAAGTATTGCCAGACATCTCCATGGGTTGTTCCCTCGGTGTGTGGATGTGGTGATGTTGTGTGCAGCCAGAGCAGAAAGCAGCTCTCTGGGGGAAGGATGCTCCCTGGGGCATTGCCTTCCACATCCAGCTCTCTGCAGCAGCCAGTGCTGTTGCAAATAATAATCTCCAGGCAGGCAGGAACTTTTCAAGTCAGGCAGAGTTTGCCTGGAAATGCCTATGTGGTGTGACAGCAAGCATGTGACAACACCCAGACCAAGGATGCAGGCTCAGGGTCCGACTGTTGGAGCCATGCTCAGGGATGGAGTCATCACAGCCCTCCTGGGACTTGCTCTGGAAAACTTTTCATACCCCAAAAGCATCTAGGATTCTCATTTTCAGGCCTCTGTGAAAGGATGGCAGGAGGTGAGCTTTTCTTCCTTACCAAATACATACATTTAGGAGGCCAAGCCTGTCCAGTCTGGGTTGGGAGCACAAGCCAAGCTGTCCATGAGGCGGTGCCCTGAGTCGTTCATGACGTGTTATGATTACAAGTTACTAAACTAAGCTCGACTGACTAACTAAACTAGGCTGGACTAACAGTTCCCCAAATGCCTGTCCTTCCCCCATTCCCTACAGAGCCTTTTCCCTTCACACTGCCAGAGGTGTTCCAGGTGGGGAGCAGGAGGCAGGCAGCCCCAGCAGCGCAGGCAGCCTTGCAGGCTGACCCACCCGTGCTGGGTGCCATCTCATGTCTTTCCTCCCCAGTTCTTTCTCCTTTTGCATTCTTGCAAAATCAGCAAATCGGTGTTCCCCTAGCATAGCTGGTTTCTCTTCTGGACCCTTTTTGGGCAGGGGTAGATGGGTGAGTGTGAGAGACAGCAGTACAGGCTGAAGTTATCGAAAGGCAGAGCTCTAACCCAGGAGGGAAAAAGGAAAATTTCTTTTGTTGTTTTTGGATAAGCTCACGCAGAGTTTCTCTTTGTTTTTCTGCCAGGGCTGCTCTTAAATGTCTGACTGTACACTTTTCAATGCTTATTGAAAGATCATTGCTTCCCACAGCTCAACATTTTTTCCACCCAGCTCATAAGCCCTCCAGTGCCATGGGGCTCCCCCAAAGCGCTCTGCCCCTCTGCAGCCTGGGGCTGGGCCCCGGGGCAGCTCCCGGGGATGGGAGAACGAGGGCATCTCTGCAAAATGCATCCTGTTCAGATTTCATCAGCTACAAAGCTGTGAAAGCTCCGAGGGAAAAAATATCAGGTGCTAATGGCCCTGAACTTAGCGATAACTGCATCAGAACTGGGTGTGAGGGAGCTGCTTCCAGCTGGGAAATTGCCGTGGGGTCAATTGAAGGAAATAGCAGAGCAGAGGTGGTGTCTTGGAACACTGTGTCCTTGCAGGCAGTGCTGGCACGTGGCTGTGGCAGTTTTACCCTCGGGACATCAGATCCACAGCCCGGGGCACCCAAGGGAGCGCTGCCCTGCTCCCCACGGACCCGCGGCTGGGGAGCTCTGGATATCAAGGTGCTGGATATCAGGGGTGCTGGATAACAGGGGTGCTGGATATTGGGGAGTTGGATATTGGGGTGCTGGATATCAGGGGTGCTGGATAACAGAGGTCCTGGATATTGGGGTGCTGGATGTCGGAATGCTGGACCTCAGGGGTGCTGGATGTCAGGGTGCTGGATATTGTCGGGGTGTTGGATGTCAGGGTGCTGCCCTGGGTCTCCTGGTGCAAACCAACCTCTTCTCAGCATCCTCACCCTCAGGCTTAGGTTAGGGGCGTGCCTCAGACCAGCAGCTTCTCCTGAAATGTAGTTTGGGGCAAGAAGTTTCCAGGTGCTCAGAGGTGTTTCCTTCCTTGGGCTTTCTCAAAGGCAAAGAGGAATAACTTGCAGGCCTGGAGGGAATACGCTGTCCTGCTACAGCTTTCTTCCTTAGCCCTAAATGCTGACTGCTCTTTGCTGTCACCCCCACAGGTCCTTTAATTTCAATGGTTACAGAGAAAGCAGAGGCCAAGCAGGGAGCACGCCGGGCATGTAAATCCTGACTGAGAACAAGTGCACCATAACAAGGTTTGAAATCTTACTCTGGCAGATCACCTTGACCCCCACCTGTCTGCAAGGAGCACCAGCAGTGCAGAAAGGCAGCTGGGGAAATGGGATGCCACGGGTGGAGGGAGCTGAGCAGCTCAGTCCTGGGTACCATGTCCTGTACAGCAAGGTCAGGGGATGAGAAGCATGAGCCAGGAACTGTTGCCTCTCTCCTGGAGGCAATTAAACTGACAGCCTCGTGCAGCACACAGGGTTGATATCCCTTTCCTTCCTTTGACTGCAATTCTGTTTCAAAAGTGTTTTTTTTATTTCTGATTCTCATGGGAGCAACCTGTATTCAGTCATCAAGTGAACTGGCCTCCTTTTGTTGCTCTTAAGTGCTTTCAATGCGTGTGCCTTGCTAGGAAAAACACTGTCTCCCGTAAGAAAGAAATACATACGGTAAATTCAGCAGCATTTTAGGCATCCCAGCAGTGCACTAAGACGTTTAAGATGCATTTGAGGAAAGCTGCCCTCTGTTGAACTGTTTCATCACGCACTGTTTAATGCAATTGCTGTCTCCTTGCCTTGAATAATGTATGTAATAGCCAGTGTTAGTTGTGGTCTCTGGTGTGTGGATGACAAACAGCAGCCATGGTCGGAGGCTGGCCCTGGTGAGGAGGCACTGTGCTTCCACTCTCATCTCCTCAGAAGAGGAAGTCAGCAAACACTGGCAGCTCTCATAAAATAAAGAATTAATGCTCCCTGATGTGCACATAGTGGATATTGGGCAGACATACATGCATCCTCTGTCTGCAGTCAATATTAGCACCCAGCTGAGGTCGCATGTGCTGACACACACTGGGGAGTTGGGCACTGAGAACACAGCAGAGGACTTGCTGCCCTGGGGAAGGCTCCTACCATTGCCAGGTATCAGGATGAGAACTGGAGATATTTTGTTTATTTTATAGTGGCCCAAGGAGCAAAGATCATCTGGGAAAAATGATCCGTNCTATCAGGATGAGAATTGCAGGAGATGAGGTCTTTTCCCAAGAGATATTTTGTTTATTTTATAGAGGCCCCAGGAGCAAGGATCATCTGGGAAAAATGATCCGTATGGTTATGGGAACCATGGATTGTGTAGCTAACAGTGAGCTGTGGTGGTGGGCCACAGAAGGAGTCTGGAGCATGAGGGACAGAGTATCAAAGCAAGGACACAGGGCTTCAGCAGAGCAGCCAAGAGAAGAAAAAGGTATTAATAAACAATTTTTTTCCACTATGCTGCAAAGCAGGAACTGAAAACAGTCAGTGGAAACAGGAGGAATTTAAAGTGCTTTAATAACAACCTCTCATCAAGGGGATTTCTCCAGTGCATCTCAAACACTTTGCCAGTGAGTTTAATACCCCTTATGCTCAAAAAGGAAGACTGAAACTCAGCTGGGCAAAAACATGCAGCAATCATCCACAGACCGCTCCTGTCCCACAGCAAGTTCTGTCCACACACACTCCCCAGTGCAGAGTTGTGTGTAGCAAAATCTTCCTTCTCTACACATGTGGCCCAAAGTGTGATGAAAATGGCAAAATTCCTCAGTTACATATTCCTAATGCTCCCACAGTCTGGCTGCCATCACCCTTGACGCACTGTCACAAGGAAGGTGACAGTGCAGCACATTGAATACACAGAGATTATTCTCCCCAGCTTTTAAGATTGAGATATGCCACACAGACAGAAATGTCCCTTCTGACTTATCTGAAACATCCCCTGAGTGAGGTGATCATCCTAAATATTACAGTTGAAGTGAAAGGTGAAAAGAGGGAAAAGAAAAGCCTGGAACCTTTTCTGTAAAACTGCTGGCTCTTCACACTGCTTTCTTCACAGGCCAGGCATGCTGTCCTGCAGATGCTCAGCCAGTTTTGCTAATATTTCACTTCCAAATGGAAGCAACATCTTGACCAGCATTGGGTCAAAAACCTGCAGCACCCCTGATGCATCCCTGATGGCCAGTTCAGCTGGTGAGCAGTGTGCTGCATCCAGCTGATCATGTCACACAGAGCAGCAAGAAACCTGCTGTGATAATTCCATCCTCTTAATCACCAGCTGCTTCTAAATTTCTCTGTGGCAGGTTTGAAATTAGCTACTGTTTGCACAGTCCTGCTGCTTGACAGCTGCAGAGAGGACAGGTCTCACCAGTTGCTACTGGGCACAGCTGTCGTGTTCACTGGTCACCCTCAGCCCCCCTGGCCTCAGGGAGAAATGCTGTTCAGCCCTCACGTGGCAAGAGGAGCCCCCTGGAGCCTTTGGGCACCATCTCAGTGGAGATGTGCAATAACAGAAATGATGTATTTGTGCACACTCCAGAATCCCAAGGAAGGAATTGCATGACACAGTGCCCTCTCTTTTATTTCTGGAGTTTCCTGCGGGAGTGCAAAGCTTTGAGGCTTTCAAAAGGTCTAAACTTCCTTGAGTACTAATGCAGGGGAGAGAGAGAAGGCAGCAAAGTGCCCTACTTCTTGCTTTCATTTTCATCTTGGCTTGACAACACATTGCTGCCTCTAGCACATCTCCTTTCTCGTCCTCTTTTATTAGCAAATGCACTTTGGCTGGTTGAATGATTCATGTAAATAATTTACCAGGCCACATAAAGCCAGCTTTTCTCTTCCTGTGTTATCCTCAAATGAACAGGTACTTTTTTATTGATGTATTTGCTGCCTGTCAGTGCTCAGTGGAAAGGCTGTGAGTGCTTGGGATGGCGAGTTGTTTGTGAGCTGCTGGGTGGTTGGGCTGCCCTGTCTCTGGGTGAGAGAAGGGAGCAGACAGGCATGGAGCAGTCTGACCCCATTTATACTGCAAGGCATGGAGTAACCATAGTCCCTTCTGTCTCACAAGTGCCCTGATTTGTCAGAGCAGCAGCCACTGTGAATGTTATCGCAGGCAAAGCCCTGCACCCACCAATGTTTGCACAAATGGGACAAGAAAAGGTGACACACAGTCAAACATATCATCTCAAGTGAACATTTTGCAGCACTAGGTCAGGTCAATTACTCATCCACCATCAATTTATGCTGTAGGAGAGATTTCAGTGAAATGAAAATCCCAGATTCATTGTACAATATTCACAGTCGTTCTGTGAAGGCAGAACTAAGGCCTTCCATGAGTTTGAACAGTCCTTACCTGTTACCAAATCATCTAGATTTTCTCTAAGTGTCACATTTTTCTAGCAGTTTACCCATCTTGTGTGGCATTTTTTATTTTTAAGATGAGTTTCAGTGCTGGTTGGGCAAAATTTAACCATGTCATCAGGTTTGGAGGCTTTTGATATTACAGAAGTTCAAGCAATTCTGGATTTGTCTATTGTAAAAGAAAAAAACTTTGCTCGAACCAGTGAAGCAGCACCAGTTTACACCAGGGAAACATTTCCAGTATATATCAGAACATCATCCAGCTTCTTTTATGTTTCTTTTATGGGCATGTCATAAGTCTTGGTTGCTGGAATATGGTCTGCTGTAAAGAGCATTTCCCATCAAAGAGGTTGTTGTGCTGCAGAAGATAAAGAAAATACAGCCTGTGGTGGCTGCTAGATTCACCTGTATCACTGGAAACAACCAGAAACCATCAAGGGTGCTTCTGTGACTGACAGATCCAGAACAAACTGTGTCCTGCTGTTGAATTAAAAAAAAAAAAAAAAAAAAAGGGTACATTATAAGTGCTCTTTGCAATACAAATTGAATATGTTCCAGTTCTTCCTATTCTTACCAGAATCACACAGTTTTTTACCTTGCAGAAGTCTTTGTATACTTTTCTCCTCTCTTATAAAAAAGTTTCAGGCAGAGAGAGGAGGTACAAGGTTCCATTACCTACATTTCAGATTTTGCAAGCTTCCTAATTCTGCTCTGCTGCTTCAAATTCAGGATGCTGCTTTAAATTCAGGAAGACATTAAGGGTTTTTTCACAAATCCAGGCTGTATTCAAAAATTAATTCAAATTCACAATTGATTTCTGCAAGAGGGGTAAAAAACATCATTGTTGTGCAGAATGATGAATGTGAGCTTTGAATTTACAGTCACTCACAGTTCTGCTCATCACTGCAAGCCCTACGAAGACTTTCTCTAAAGAAAAATCTCCTCATTTACTCCATGAACAAGTCTGAAAAGTGTTGAAATTAGACTGCTGAATTCCTGAAGTTTCATCTCTGTAGCCTCAGCAGTGCAAAGGAAGAAATGTTATCATAATGGAATTCATCCTAAAACCAAAAAGAAGTATCCTCAAAAATGGAGATTACTATGAAAAGGCTATAAGAAAGGTACCATACTACCATGGCAAGTAATTTCCATGGATTTTTGCTTAAAAGTAAAATGAAATGAGATTTAAAAGTAATGGAAGACAGTACTAACTAATCCTGCAGATGCCAGTGCAATCATCTTCTCACTAATAAGATGGAAAGCTTTAAAATATGTTGTCAAGTAGCCAAGGTTTTTTATTATTATTAGTATTAGTATTAGTATTAGTATTAGTATTAGTATTAGTATTAGTATTAGTATTAGTATTAGTATTAGTATTAGTATTAGTATTAGTATTAGTATTAGTATTATTATTGTCTCAGTGGAGCCCTTTTTCTGAAATTTATCAACCTCTTGTCTAGTTTCACTTTCCCTCGAAGATATGGGCTGTTGGGAACACCCAGAACTGTCTGTAGTTTACTCTCTACATCTGGCTGGCCTAGGCAGCAATGCAAAAAAGCAGTACAAGGAGACTAACAAACTACTCCATCAGCATTTCTAACTCCTGAAATTCGGGAATGTAATAAGAGAGGGCATTGAGTCATCAGCCCCATTCAGCTTGGGGCAATTGCTCCCTGCTCATGGCCATCAGGTGGGCTGAGGCTGGAGCAGCTGAGCTCACCCCATCCCTGACCATCCATCACACACATGGCTGAGAACAGATTATTAGGAAAGCAGGAAAATGACAGGAGTTGACAAATGGTGCTCAAGGCAGATGATTTGTTAGACCAGGGTAATTCTCGTTGTTTCAAAATTTTTTTCTTGGGTAATGTGGCAAAAAAAAAAAAAGAGAAGGGATGCTCCAACCAAAACCCAGTCACGCTGTTGACTGCTGGTGAGTTGCTCTGGTTTGAGGGCACTGGTACTTCCCAGTCACTCTCACAAGATGTGGTGGCCACTGTCTAGACTGATGCAAACTCAGACCTTGTGCTGGCACGGCTTGAAACCTCACTGTCAGCCTCAGGTCCTGCTTTAAAATGCTCTTCCTCTTTTTCAGTGGAAAATCCTTAGAAAAAAAAATGGTTCCCTGGTAGGCATGCAACTGACGGGCAGCTCTTCTCACACAAATAATTCAGGGTAACTTGAACCTGAGATCTGTGCATGACTGGTACTTGTGCATATGAAGCAGAAGTTGGCTCTGCTGGCTGAGGGAGTGGAAGAGGGAAAAACAGGCAAACACCTTCCATTCTGATGTAAATATATTCCAGGATGCTGGAATATTCACTGCTTGGAAGAAGTTACCCGGGGAGCCACAAAAATTGCTTGCAATCTAGAAACATACCTTCATCATGAGAGCAGGGAGCTGAGCAGTCTGTTTATCCAGGAGAGTGGCTCCATCACAGCCTGCCTACGTGAGGATGCCTTTTTAACAACAAGCACTTTTAAAACTGACCTAAAATTGTTACACTGAAATTAAGGTGCAAATAGCTAGTAATGAAGCTAAGTAATGATTAAGGTAGAAATAAGGGAAATTTTTCCATCACATTAATAACAACAGAAAGAGTGGCTGTTGGCCTTCTACAAAATATGCTGCAGTACAATCAGCAGTGACTGGCTGAACACAGGAGATGCTCAATGAGAATGTAAAGCCCACATGACTGTCTTCCAACAGATGTCATCCTGTATCTTTTATTTTTCCTTGGAATATAGCCATGTATAGAATTCCCAGATGCGAGTGATGCCATCTATTTGGCTTTAAATAGCAGTAAGTCTTGAATAATTTATTACTATTAACATTAATGAGACTTTTCTTCATATGCCTCAAAGAGCAAGGAAGATCTCCTGTGCTTATCTGAGTTCTGCAGCACTGATGACAGATTTTTCTCTAAAGGACTTCTTAGGAGCCGTCTCACCACAGGGAGCTTGGTAGTGTTAGTCTCCTAGAGAGAATTTATTCCAGCAAGCTTTCCAAGATGGTTGTCAGCTGAATTTTTCTTCATATTCAGAGTCCTTAGGACCTGGTGACCAAAATCTGTGTGATAGTGACACAGCAATTCTGGGATGAAATTTTACAAGCTGGACAAAAAAGTTCATGTCCCTTTGCAAAATGATGCAGCACCTCTGTCAATATTGCCCTGTGCTTTCACCATACAGCCCTGAGCTGATTCTCCACCCCACATTATCTGAAAAATCTCTCTATTAAAACATATTCATTTGTGGTGACATTTTTTGCAGGATCTGCTTTGTCTTGGCAAAGATAGAGCACATGTCAGGAACTGGTGACTGTCTCAGATCTTGCTAATATGATTCTTCTTTATTGAATGCAGCTTCTTAAAACTGGATTTTCTGAAGAAGCACGTGGGATGATGGTGCTCCAAAGAATCCAAGACAGAACTTTTCTCTCTGGTTGGCCTTGGAGCCAGTTCAGGCCTCACAGTAGCATTTGTGGGACCAGGAGAAGGCAGCCAGGGCAGAAGGTCCCACTTTAGCCCAGCACCCACAGAAGATTGTGGAGCATCAGGGCTGGGATGTGGCACAGGGAGCTCTTGATGGCCTTTTCCCCATCCCCACACGGGGATATCCTGAGCAATGCTGTCAGGTCAGTGCCAGGCAGGCTCAGCCATGGTCCCCTGGGCTCCTCTAAGTGAAGGTGCTCTGGATATGGCCCAAGGTACACTCAGCTGTGTGTCACAGCCATGGCCATCCCTGAGAGCCATCACCCTGAGCCTCAGGCTCAGCAGCACCCTCCTGTCACTGCTCTTCCTCCACAGCCACAGCTTTTCCTCTAGGACTTGCCATTGCTGATGTGGCAGTTCAGGCTCCAAACTCCAAGTGCCAGTCCAAAGGCACTGGCTTCTCTGCCAGCCAGCTCGTTTCCCCTGATCCCTGAGATACCTTCCCAGAGCACTGGGGGACCAGTCCTGAAAAAATACAGAAGAATTTTAACATTTTCAGTCTTGGTGTGTGCAATGGCCAGGGCACAAACAGCATATTAGTGTTATGCATTACACAAACTTAACAAAATTATAACAGTTAACACAGAACCCATTGGACACAGTGTCTCCACTGTGAAAAAGATGGCTCAGATATAAAAAATGTGTTTTTAAAATAGGAAATAAAGTTCTTAGTTTGCAGTTTGTTGCCACATGAAAAGGCTCTTTTCTGCTCTTTTTAAAAAGGAAAAAAAGAAAAGAGTCTAAGATGCAAATAACATTTCCTGATATGGAAAGCAGAAAACACTCCTAACACATTTTCCAAGGTCAGCTCAGAAAAGGAAGCTGTTTCCAGACTCTAGCTATAAAAATTAGCAAGCCAAAAGTTAGAATTCTCTTCTATAGTTAGTCTGTTCACAAAAAAAGACTGAGCACCTTGGTCCTCTCCTCACCCCAGAAACATCCTGTCTTACATCATTGGGACATTCTGGGTATTTGGTATTCTCAGAACTTGAATAAATATCCAAATACAGACTCAGGAGCTTACATTTGAATCTGATATTTTAAAAAAAACCCCAAAGTCTCTCATTTCAAGCAGCAAGACAGCAGAATAGTAATATATAGTTTCCTTGTCTTCACTTAAGTCTAAACCTATTCTCTCTCCCCTTTGTTTACTGTGCAAACTGCTTCCCCACAAAACAAAATGATCTCCCCAGTCCAAATCTCACTTTATTTAAAGCAGTGGGCAAGGAGTTTACCCTGGGAGGTGGTGAGCACAAGGCAGTGCTCACTGACCTCCCCACAGGCTCCTGAGCAAACAGAAACCAAAGTGCTGATCGTGGCAACGCAGCCACGGAAGGGCTCAGTAGCAAGCTGTGTATGCTCAAGATCAGCAGCCAAGCAAAGCACCATCATGAGTTTTTTACTTGCATTTGCTGAGGGCTACACACAGTTACTTGCTGTAACCCCACACATCTGCAGTATCTCAAGAAGCTTCCAAGTATTTTCATCTGGATAAATAAAGGGCAGATGCCCATAAACACTTCAGCTCCCCTAACAGGAGTCCATCTCAGTCAGAATGGGTCAAACCCACTGGGTATTTTCCCTTGGTGCTTAGAGCAGCTCTGGGGACAGGCTCCAAACAAGATCAGCAGCTGTTCCATCATCCTTGTCAGCAGAGATGCACCCAGCAGCTGCTCTGGAGGAAGAAGGGACAGGTATCTGCCTGTGGCTGGGCCTGGCGTGTCATGCACCTGCAGCTCAGAGCAATATCCATCTGTTTTCTGTGTAACTGTGTCAGGAAAAAGCTCTGGGACTCTCTGTGGATCTTCCACGCAGAGCAAGGTAGAGACACTAAGAGGCAGCAAAACGTATCAGGCAAGGATGCATTAAAAATAACCAAAAAAGTAAAAGAAAGTGTGACTTCTTTGTGTCTTTTTGTTCTCTGATCATACTGAAATAGCATGTGTGATCCAGAAAAAATCCTAAAGCCACAGCTACTGCCACCTCCCTCCAACCTGCTCACACCAGCCACAAGACCCCACTGCCCAGAGGCTGTTGTTCAGCTGCCCTGACTCCCAAGTTTAAACAATCCTGGGCTGTACTTGCTGTAATGAGTATGATCAAGGCTAAGCACATGAGACATAAATAATCCAAATGCAAGTTGTACCCACAGCCTAATCCAGTTACAGCTCTAATTTGCACATTTCCTCTTTGAAAGCAGTTCTTTCATCTTCTATATAGAGCTGAACCTCTCCCAGATGCCATTTGCAAGCCAGGAGAGGTGCTTTGCATCCGAGCTAAGGCAAGAGAAAGACTTGCAGGAGCATTTCTGACCCACCCACCATGCTCCATGTGAGGTGCAGGACAGAATCCTTCAGTCAGCTCCTTTCATCAGCAGTTCCTCAGCTTCCCCAGCTTTGCAGAGCTCTGGGTCCAGATGGGAGGAGAACTCCAGAGCACAGCAGCAGCCCTTAGCTGAGCTCCTCACCTGGTCCCTTATTGCAGGCAGTGATGGCACAAAGCAGGAGGAGCTATAAAGAGCTGGTTTTTACTGAAGCAGTACCTGTGGCTCTCAGTTATAAAACCTGCTGCTCTTTTGCATCCCCAGACACCTCATTATAAAGCAGAACAGGCTAGTATTGACTTTCTTTTTTTCCAGTTCCTCCCTCAATCCTCTGCTCCTTTCCAGGCTGTTGATGTTTTGTGTTATGTTCCTGTAGAATCTGCTGTCATCCTAGCAAGAACAGGGGCCCAGCCCTGCTGTTGGGCTGGGATAGCCCAGGCACTCCCTCCTCAGCTTTTGCCTTTCTTGCAGATCTTTGGCCCTACCTGTCAAACAACAAAGTACAACAGAGGCTGTCAAGAGACCTTGTAGGTGAGGCACGTGGTCAATGACAGAGGGGGAGCACAACACACAGCCTGTTTTTATGAAAATAGTTGTTGTTTACCATTCCAGCATTTCCTGCAGTTTTGGGATGTTATGGCTCAGAGGTTTCATTAACAACCCTTTGGTGGGACTATTCTCTAAGAAATCTCATATGTATAAAGAAAAAAATCATGAGGAGTGCCTGCTGGAGGCCTGGCATTGCCTTGGAAACATCTAAACCTAGTTCCAGAGCAGAGCTGTGTTTGGATAATCTTGACTAGTTAAGCTGCTCTGGGAGCCCAGGGTCTGCCTGCTCACCAGAGCAGCTGTGGCTGCCCCATCCCTGGAGATGTCCAAGGCCAGGCTGGACAGAACTTGGAGCAACCTGGGCTAGTGGAAATTGTCCCCACCCATGGAAGGGGCCCTGCAACTACAACAGCTTTAAGGTCTCTTCCAACATAAACCATTTTATGATTCCATCTTTCCTGATGGCAGAATTGGAAAATACTGTTACACACAGAAAAGACATTTTTACCAACTAGGGAAAGGCTTGTATTTTCCTGTGCAGATAAGTGGAATAATTTCATATTCATAAGTGGAAAAAAGCAAAGCAAAAACCTGGAAGTGACAGTTTTGTTCAACAGTAAGTCTGGCTTGGCCAGAAAGTTCAGCAATAAAATTTGAATCTCAAACTCCTATACTAAGATGATGTTTAGCAAGTCTATTTTTTAAAATAATCACTTTAGCTTCCTTTTTGAAAACATATGCCAACCAAGACTGGGGTAAAATATTTTGTAATAAAAACAACAGGATAATTCAGTCCTGGTCTTCCAACAAAACACATTTTTTTGTTTGTTCAATAGAAACAAATAAAGTTCTGGATCAATATTTGGACTTTGCCCAATTATTCACTGTTTAGCCAAGAAAATAACAAATCCATTAAGAATTATTATTTATTTGGAAATTGTTAGTGTATATTATAAACCAGCTTCAGCTGTCCCTGAGCCAGAATAACATACAGCCTCTATGATTTTTTTTAATTTATTATCCTGAATTCCTTAAACCATTCAGTTCCAGCAATTTGCTTCCAAGGCCTGACCCAGAGTACCTTTCCCCACCAGGTGAATGTTGCTGGATGGCAGATGCAGGTCTTGGAGGAGCAGGGGGTCAGTAAGCTTGGGGCACTAATGGTGGTAGGTCTGTTGCTATGAGACACTTTAATTTCCCTGAGGAAAATATTCTGAGCAACTCAGTTCGCATCATTAAAGTCCCTCAAAATATTATTTCAGATAATTCTCGAGGATGCTGGCAGAAGTCTCTGATTAGAAGTAATTGCCACAGGAAATTTACCCTTTCCTGTTTGGCTTCTGCAGCACATGTCAGCTAAAATTTATTCTGTATTTTGCAACAGCAGAAAAATAATAAGTAGATCTAAACACATACATTTAATAGAGACACACATGGAACAGCCAATATCTTCAAGATGCTGTAAACAGATGGAGCTGCTTCCCTAGAGGAGCTTGGTAGTCTAGAATTTAAGCAGTGGTCTTTATTTGGTCTTGCCCAGAAGCCCCTGTCTGATCCCAAATGATTGGGTGCCTGGGTTTAATGGCAAGCCATCCTTAAAAATCTTGAGACTCGGATTTCAGCAAGAACACATTGTCTGAAGAACTGCACTGAGCCTGTTTTATTCTGTGTTGATCACAAGGCAGAGCAGAAAGCCCAAATTGCTCTGCCCCCTGAAACCTCAGACACGATGATCCACGTGTTGGGAAAACAAAACTTGGCCTGGTGCAGCTTGCACAGAGATAACTGCAGAGTTAGAAAGGTTACGGCTTCTGTCCCACAGGAATTTGGCATCTCAGCCTTCCTGTTTAGAGGAAGACTTACTGGCTTTAAACAAAGTTTCCACACTAATGATGCAGTTAATGCTGTGCATCTCCACTCATGCAGAGTTTCCTCGTTGTTCATGCCACGTCAGGTTCTTTCCAGGCTGTCTGTGCTCTGACTGCAGCCCGTGGGCTCTGAGGGTGACTGCAGCTCCGCCTGAACATCACCTTCCTGTGGCAAGGGACCCAGCCCTGCCTTGCATTTCCCAGGCCATAAGCTATAGCTCCATGGATCCCAAATGCCTTTGGCAAGCCAGGAGAAATGCTTTGCATGTAGAGACATGCAGCTTGGGCATTATTTTCTTCCCTGGATGCTCCAGGGGCAGTGAAACACCTCCCGGCAGACCTGGCTGCTACCCAGCTCCCCCCCATGGATTAGATGAAACAAATACACCCAAACAACTGCTGTAACAAGGTATCTGAAGGTAAACAGGGCTGCCAAGCAATTAGTGTCCGAACAATGCCTAATTAGTCCCTCGGGTGCATCATATTACAGAACAAAGCAGAAGATGTCTGTCTGGGTGTTATATTGGGAGTGTGCAATCCTGATCTGATTTGGGCTGGTGCAAGGCAGGAGGAGGAGGGCTGTTGGATGATCATTGCCAGGGCACATCTGGGGTGAGACCTTTTTCTTGCTCTCATAGCCCCAGTGACAGTTCTGGCTCCAGGAGGCAGCTTGTGCTGGCAGGGGAGGGCAGGAGCAGAGCTCTCAGTCTGAAAGCACTGCAGTACAGACAGCTGCAGGTTTTATTCCCAATTAGCTGTAGCAGGTAAGATATGGATATGAAGGCAGTTTTGTGTTAGAGATGCATTGTAGAGCTTAAGACTATGATACCCAGTAAATTATACGCTGTGAGTAATGTAAAATGTGTTGGTTTTGGGAGTATTAATGGGAAATGGAGCTTCTAATTGACAAAGTAAGAAATTTCTTAGCTAAAATCAGGCATTCAAAGCTGACCAAATGTTAAATTCTAGATCCAAAAATAGAATTTGAATGGGGACCAAAATCCTGCTCAGTAACTGTTGGTAAATCCCAACAAACCACACTTCTGTGTCGAAAGGAAAACACAAGCATGCACTGGTTGGCTTTGGCAGAGAAGAAACACATTTGCTTTCCCAAATCTGCTGACATGTTTATCAGGATAACATGAATGAATCCACACAGTGGCAGCTGAAAATAGAAAATTATTCAAAAAGAAATTACAAATTATTTGGCTGCACACAAGGGGCTTTATTGGCCCTGCCTGCACAGTGAATTGCACTTCTGAGCAAGATGAGAGTGAGCAGCAAAGCTGACTGGCTCTGGGAAAAAAGTGGTAGGGAAAGTCTGGGGAGAAACAGGTCACTCAAGCACTACAGCACCCTGTGGAACCCTCCTGCTGTCTCCAATGCCCCTCTGCAGAAGCGGAGAGGTCTGCCATTAATGAGTATTTCTATTTTAAAAGCCTGAAAAATATTTTCAACCCATTTGTGTTAATTCTGTGGAGTTTTCACTCTGCACTATCTGATTGGAACAGAGAACATGCAACAAAAAGGATAGGAGCTAAAGATGAAAATACCCTTTGCCTTCAGCTTTTTGTGTTTGCTGGAAAATAACAGATTTTCTTGGCAAATATGAAGAGGATATTTGTGACTGAGCTTGCTCTAATGAACATGGGCTGTGCTTTGCCTCCAAGGCCTGTTGCACTTTCAGATGATTTCACCACTTTACAATCCAGCTCTTATGATAACATTTAACACACACTTGTTAAACCATTCAGTGCTAAGGCAGCACAGAGTCCAGCAAAGGGCAGCACTGGGCACAATCAGTTTCGAGGTGGAGTCCATCTGGCAGAAAAAACTCAAGTGGACAGCACAAAGGCTGAGGTGTTGTAACTTTTTAGGGCAGGGAGCAGAATTCATTGACAGTGCTAATGCGATTTAAGCAAACTGAGCAAAATAACACAGTGAACTGTCTTGTGGTGCTCTTGTATTGTGTGGGTTTTACTTCGTCAGTTGTTTTAAAAAGCAGCCAGCAATTTCTGGGAATGCTGAGTTAAAAAAAAAAAAGAGGAAGAGGGGAAATGGGGGGGAGGGGGAGAAAAAACTTATCAGGTATTTCAATAGCTTAGGAAAGGTGATTAATCTTACTCAGCAAGATTGAACCAAGGAGCTTTCATTGACCAGTTGATATCCAGAAGCATATTTGTTTAAGCATGGTTTAAAATGACATGAAAATTAGATCTATTCATGAAACCCTGACATATGCAAAGTTCTTGTTGTCTGTACATCTGGGTTTATGGTCAGATCTATTTTAATGTCTTTTTAAAAAAATACAAGCTCTAGCAGAATACCAGAGAGTCATCACTGCTTTTGCAGGGCTTAAAGGAAAAAACAGTCTGAAACTGAAGTCTCTGGCCCAAAATACATTCTGCAGGTGCCCTTTTACCTGCTCATCTGTGTAATTGCATAGTCCTTGGAAGATCTGCTGCTGGCAGGATGAAGGGAGGACTCCCCTCAGGTGTCACCTGCCGTGAGACACAGGAGCTGCGTGTGCTCCTCATCCATCAGCACCAGGTACCAAGTGACCCTGAGGGGCAGCAGGCACAGGTGGCTGCGGTGCTGTAAATGTGATGTGTCACTCACTTCCCACCTGAGGTGGTGCTCCCAATGTTTCCCTGCTGCAGGGGAGCCCTCATTGCAGTGTGGCTGTGCAGCAGCCTGGCCCAAGGGCACTCAGCACTCAGCACTGTGTGCTTGGGCCTGGGCTGTGCAAAAGGCAGCACTTGCATGTGGCTGTGGGCAGAAGCAGCAGTCATTGTTGGGCTTCTCAAGGTGTTCACCCCAGTTTGGGCAAGGTGAAATTCATTGCTGCTCCAAAATGCAGCACCTGTGAGCGGAGCCTCTCTCAGCCCATCTGACCTGACAAAGAGGTTGCATTAACTCCTATAATTTGTTGACTACTCTTTGAAAACCTTTTAAAGATTTTCTTTCACTGTGTCCAGAGTTACAGCTCACAGTTCCCAGTAGCAATTGGGAAGGAAAGGACAGATGGATGCAGATAATACAGCTCTTGGAAGAGAGACCTGTTATAATGGTACCTGCAGAGACTGATAGGATGTGGAAAGGAATCCATAAATTGTTGAATGATTCTGGGACTTGATTTAATGTATACAAAAGAATCTGAAAAAAAGACTAAATATCCTCTATCTTGCCATAACACTTCTTTGCAATAAATAACCCCTATAGAAATGTTTACTTCCTTTATTCCCAGCAGTGAGAGCTTCTTGACAAAATACATAATTTTCATGAAAACATTTCTAGTTCTCCTCAAGAGCAAGGGGAAAGTTCACCTGAACAGCTGAAAATGTTTGTGATCAAAATGGAATGAAATTCAGAATTCTCATCCCTGGTTCAAGCTGTCTTCTGTAAGGATTTTATTCATAGGTGATGGCTGCTATCCAGAGAACCAAATGAGGGCATTCAAGGAAAAGCAGTGTTTTGTTGGCAGTTTATTGCAAGCTATCAAGTGGTGTAGTCTGGGATGAAATAACCTCCCACAGCCCTTCCACCACCTGACTCTGATGGAAACCTCTTTGGGAATCATGAATAACTGTGAACTGTTTTTTAGCAGCTCCAGGCTCTTCCTTGGCTCTACCTCTCTCCAGATTTCCGTGGTTGGAAATTGCCAGTGTGTGTGGCTGAGCAGAGCAGGACACCCACAGCTGAGATAACAGAGGATCTGCCCCTGGCCCTGAGGTAGCCAAAATCCTCAGCTGCCCAGATGAGCAGGAAATTATCCAGCTATAAATCAGCAACCAGGTAAATGCACCAAAGACACCTGGTGAGATGGAGTGAGTGCTGGTCTGGAGACTTATTGAAGGGTTTTCTGCACATGGATCCAGGATAAAGTTGTGCTCTGGTGGCTCCAGCACAGCAAACCCCTCTGTGGCAGCAGTCACACACACAGGTTGAGTGTGGTCCTGACAAGTGCAGGTGTGCAGAAGCCATGGGCCTGTCTGCTGTGAGCTGGATTCTGCCTTTGGCAGGACACTGCAAGCCCTGTGCTGCAGCAGGGGCTGCCCCTGCCCGGGAATGAGGAGCTGCTGCACGGGGGCTGAAGAGTGAAAAGTCCTCCCAGACACACAAGGATGGATCCAGAGCACAGGAGCAGGTGGGGAGCTCGACAAAGGAGGGGCATTGTGGGCAGCAGCTGTGGTCTGTGTGCCCACCACAGCCTGTGCACAGCTCACTGCTAACACAGACCTCAGATCAGAAAGAGGAACAGCCCTGTCTTGGCTCTTCCTGGGCTTTGTGCAGCTGCCTGGTGACATCCTGTCCACCAGTATATCATGACATTTTGAGAACTTTTTCCTGGCTGGCCCTAGTAAGGGAGCAGCTCAGCAAGGAATCAGCTTGTAATTTCAAATTAATATAAAAATGCACTTTTCCAAATACCATACCACCCAGCCTATTTTCAAGCAAAGACAACCATACATAGGAATATGTGATTGGGGGCTCTAATTAGAAGATAGAACCTAGCATTAAAGCTAGGTGCTGAGTGGAAATTACTACATTTTCATTCTGTTTGTGGCTTCATTCTGTTATCATCCTGTTTTCTACGTTCTGCAATAAGTGTCTATTTTAATGACTACTGCTGGGGCTGATGTTCTGAAATACCAGAACATCTTGTATGCAGTCCACAGAAGTCCCTTTTCCCTTCAGAAGTGCTGCAGTGTTCATTTCATCATAGAACCATGACCAGGCACACTTAACAGGATGGATCAAAGTGCTTCTAAATGCAATGTTAGATCCATTGTAAAATCCAGGGCATCTCCAGAATCAGCCCAGGTGTAGCTGTACCTGTGTTTCTGCATTGCTGTAGAAACACAACCCAAAATGCTCCTTTTTTGCCCCACTGGGATTGCTTAGCAGGGCTTGCAGGCACAAGCTGCAGCAAGCAGGGTCATCCCAATGCCTGGGCAGGGCTGGGGACCCCCTGCCTGAGGAGACCCTGGGAACAAGGGGGTCTTTGGTGCTTGCTAACACTCAGATGCACCCTCCAGCATTTTGTGGCCATGGAAGGGTGCCAAGTGCCTCTGTCTCACCAGTTTCCTTTCTGCTGTCAGGGTTTCCCAGCCTGGGAGGAGGTGATCAGGGAGCACAGATACAAAACAGAGGCAAGCTTTATGTCTTGAGCAAAAAAAACCCCTCTGTAGCTCCAGCAGGGTTTTGTCTCTTTTTCCCTTCCTCTTGCAGACTTTCCACCTTCCCTAGCCCTTGTCAGCTGTTTGATGCCAAGATCCAAGCAGGGCACATTCCCAATGATCCTTCCCCTTTTCATCACTATCAGCAAAAGAAACAAATGTATGTTTTTTCCTCATAGTGTAGAGCTTTAAAGCCTGTTTTCTTCTCTAAGAACTGAGATCCCTGAGGAATCTGCCTCCCTTGCGTCTTTCTTGTGTTGAGGTGGAATTAGTCACATTTTTTGCAAATGACAGCGGTTTCTCAGAAAAAAAGAGCAAGTTCTGGACAATTTATAGGCTTATGCAAAAAAAAAAAAAAAGTAAATCAGTCTCTAGTTGTTTGGATCATGCTCTCTTTTCACTGCACACAAACAACTTCCATCACCACTAATATGCAAATAAAGGTATTTGGCCTCACTCTTTCCTACAGGGAGAAAACCCTCAGCAATGCCACAAATCCTACAGCCAAGGCTGGTTGCATGTCAGACCATATTTTCTTCCCTAGCTTCCATGCAGACTAAGAAACCCTCAGGATCCCACATATCCACAGACCCGACCTCTAAAGATGTTTCAGCTCAGTCCTGCCTCAGGTGAGGTTTTTCACAAGTTATTTTTCATATCACTGAAGTGCTGTAACTACAAAACTGTAGTGATGGAAACTGAGCCTCAGCTGGTGAGAGCTGTTTAGTCTGTTGTTAATATACAGCAGGCAGCTCACAGACACTGAAAATGCAGCTTAGATCCCCGTCCTTACCCAGGCATTTTCTGCATACCAAAATTAACTGTGGTCAACAAAGAAACCTTGGATTGGTTGACAGTGAAATCCTTTAAGCAAATGCACAGATGAATCATTGTGCCAGGTCTAGGGAAGGGGGAAAATCTGTATTTAGGGTGCATGCTCTCTGCAGACCCAGAGGACTTGTGAAATCCATGTATTCCTGCAGATTCTCCCTTGGCAAGGCTGACTTAGGGAGGTGCAAAAGGGGCTGGTATAATATATAAATATATAAATATAATATATA
>VZTB01018188.1:1203-63359 GCA_013397245.1 Thryothorus ludovicianus
AATTATCATTTTCTTAAAAACCTGAAAACTTCCAGAAATTGTCCAGAAATTTAATTTTAAAATTAAAATTAAAAAAAAAATACAAGAAAAAGAGACCTGATAGTCTTAAAAAATCTAGTGTAGATTTTTCCCGTAGTTTCCAGTTTTCATTTTAAAAGTTATTAATTTATTTTTAGCCTAGCGTTATAAATACAAATATTTACATATAAATGAATATTAAAAATTAAACCCTCTCTTTTACAATGGCCAAGGAGATTTTACTTTGTTTCAAAGCATTTTGCTACGTTTCAAATTTTCATGTTTCATCTGAAAGTAGAATAAAGCAAAAATTAAAAAGTACTGAATTTTTTCTAGAGTTGGATTTCTGCTTCACCTTGCAGTTTTAGGCACTAAAACTTCATTAAAACACATCTATGAACTGTGGAGTGGAAATTCTTGAAATAACTGCATTACCAGTTGATTTTTGATAAATACTTTTGAACATTTAGACTGGTGTCCTGGGCTTTCACTTTAATGGAATGGATGCCTAATAGAAATTAATCTTACTGTTAGATATCTAAGGTTGAGTGTGCAGTATCAAAATGCATTTTTTTTTGCCACCTGATTATAGTTTTGTAGCCTTTGTGTGTTGTTGGGTAAAATCCAGCTCAGCCTTTTGGACAGGTACCACAAAAAGCAGAATAACCTCAACATCCTCTTGGTAGCTACATACAGTAACTAAAATGGGATTTTGAATATGGAAAAAAGAATTCTTCACACCACTGAGGCAGAACATTCCATTTTAGCACTTATTTTTATCAAAAATGTCCTCTTCCCAGATTGTCTTTTCTAGACAGCATCCCACAAACCTCTGAGGAGTCCATATTGTGAAATGAAAACCAAAACTGAACTCTTGAATTACTGAAATTCTGCTTTCTATAGCATTGTACTGTTTAGGGCTTTCTACAGCAATAATCTCAGGGCCTTGATTCTCATGTTGCCTCTCATTTTCGTGCCCCCATCGTTCTCCCTGCTCATTCCTCATCATCTGGGGCTCATTTGTTACTCCAGGTGAAATGCAGAGTCATTGGTTTTGGCTCCTGCTCACCTGGGACCTGTGTGGCTACTCTGGCCAGCCAGCTTCTGACTTCCAAAACAAATTCCCCTCCCTGGGACACTGATTTGGGTCTCTCTTTTCCTACTCAGACAATTTTCCATCAAAGCCCAGCTATTCACCATCCTTAAGACCTTTTTCCCTCTTGTCAGATTGTTTTAAAATCGGCCAACTGCTTAGTATGTGTTGAAAAATAAAAGGCAGATTTACCGTGATGAGCATCATTCCCTCAGAAAACCAGTCCAGAAATTAAAGCCCAGAGTATGGTTCTGTCCTCTGCTATCTGCAACTGCAGTAACGTTGGTATTGCACAACCACAGCAGGTTACTATTCAGAATTTATGTTATTTCCACAGTGGCATGCAGCTGATTTTCCCACACGAGTTCCCAAAAATGGCTTTCAGGTGTATCTGGGCTTTGTCCTCGTTACTGGTGGTTTAATCAGAGCTCCTTTGTAGGCTCAGAGCTGTAAGATAGATTTTTCCAAGATTTCTGCATTGGTCTGGATGAGATTCCCCTCTTTGTGACAGGTTAGGATATTGATTGCTTCTTTTCAGTGTCTGCTTTTCCCAATAGCCACTATCAGTGTCCTGGGAATGGGGGAACACTTTGGGATAATCAGGACCAGGTTTGTCCATTAAAGCATGAACTAATATTAATAATGACCACGCTGTGGTGTCTTTCTACCAGGCACACACTCTGCAGCAGCCAAATTTTATAAGGAAAAAAAAAAAATCCAGGTCATATTTGCCCTTTTTATACCTCTCATCAATTCTTTATGTATAATGCAGTAAGTACATCCTTTCACATGACCCTTATGTATATTTGATCACTCATTTACATCTCCCTGTGCTAAGATGGGCTCTTGCAAATTCCTTTGTAAGACACTTGGTGGACTCTGGGCATGATTTTCATCAGCCAAATTCTCTACCATCCCTGCCTTCAATCTACAGTTATTATATTATCTTTTAGTCACAGAATATCCTGAGTTGGAAGGCACCCACAATGATCATTAAATCCTTGACAGTACTGTCCCAGTAGCTGCATTAGGCTGCAAGTCAAGCTTGAAAAAGCTTAAAACTTGACAAGACAAATACCTCCTCTAATTTATTCACGCAAATTTGGTAAACCAAACCAAAATTTGGGGACAGCATCTTGATCATACTCAGTTTTTATCGACTCCACATCTATCTGAAAGGACTTGCCATTTGGTGTCCTTTGTTTAATATGGGTTGCTGAGTCTGAAGTAGATCCCAGGCTTCAGCATGTTCTGAGGCTGATTTATCATCTCTGTTCCAGCCCTTGAGCAGCTCAGTGGCTCCATGTGCTCTTTATGTCACTCACTTCCACGTAGATTAAGTTGTACCACTGTTTACGAATGCTATTTAGGGTAAAAAAAGAAAGTTTAGCACTTTGAAGCCTGCCAAAAATTGATGTAGGCTCTAGAAGGACTCTTAGAATAAAAAGCATGAATATTAACTCATGGAATGAGACTGATGGGACACCTAAAACTGAGAGAACAAGTTCTGTTGGAACAGATTTTAACCCATACAATGTCAATTATATTATGGATAGACACTTGTATAATGTTTTCAGTCTGTGAGCTTAAATCTCTCTACTCAAGGATTTGCATAGGTTGCTTCTTTAAGGAATGTAAATGCTTTGAGGAAAGCACAGAACTTCCTCAGAAAGAGGAAATCTTATCATCATCTTATTGCAGCACAGCTACACCCAGACCTTGCAAATGCTGTAGGGAGGACCAGCAGCACCTGGAAATTAATTCTTGCTGCTCTAAATCATGATTCACTGACTTATTTTTTTTTGTTTATCTTCCCTTTTTTGCTCAGTGAGGACAAGCAAGACTTACTGTCTAGTTTTAGAAGAATAATCTGAAGCTCAGAGAACAAAGTTTCCTCTGAAGGTGAAGCTGCCGCACTTGAGGCATTCTGTGTTGTACCAGCACTAGGAGATACACTGCATCTGAATATTAAGATTGAAGCCCAAGGGAAAGATAAGGGCTCAAAAAGTGAAACAAAATCTTCAGTGGAAAACAGTGAACCCAATTCTAATCAAACTTAATATACACTAAATAAAAAACTCATCCTGAGGGGGCAGGGTGAAGAGAAAAGAGAGAACGCTGAAAACTCACACCAGCTGATGTCAGTTATAGAAATCAGGTGATACAAAGTGGTTTTCCTTCAGCTCTCTCACAGTCACTGCAGAGTTCATCTCTGGAGGGTGACTTGGGGTTTCAGGGATGTGTTTTGTGTGAGCTCTTTGTACACAGGGAGTCGTGAGCAATCTGCTTTCTAATTTAGGCACCCTAAGGGTAGGTTTGTGTGGGGAGTCCTTTGGCTTTCCAGTTATCCACTGTGCAGCAATCTGCATTTCTGGGGGCCTGAAGTGTGTTCTCCTTCTCTGATGTGACCATTGCTGCAAACAATAGAGCATTGAGTAAGGTTATAAATCCTGAAGGGGGCTTTATTTAATTCAAGATCTTTATAATTTAAATAGAGGAAGAAAACAGAGAAGGAAAGGGTCACAGACCTTCCCTGAGTCACATAGCATTGGGAGAGTTTGTAAGATTTGATGCAGTGTTCTGAAGATGAAAATTTCATGCAAGTGTGAAGTAGTAGCAGAATATCCAAAGAGCTTGTAACTTCAGAATTGAGTCTTGCAGGAATATTTATTGAGATTTATTTTGCAAAGGCAGAGTTGAAGCGAGGTCACACTTAAACAGATGAACCACAGGAGTCTGTGCTGTGTTACCAGAGGAGTTTCTGCCTGTTTCCAAGGGAGGTGCTGAGATTGCCCCATTCTGTTGCATGAAAATACATCTTGACAAAATGCTGACATTTTTTAAGGGGAGCCAGCTGCAAATTAATCTAAACCTCTTTGAACCTAAGGCCACCTGTGGCATCAGCTCTTGCTTGTGAGAAACTCAGCACCTTTTCCTTGTTGCTTAATAGGTTTGATTTTCACCTGCAGTGGCTCTTGCACATGGAAAGTTGGAAGCTGCCTTCCCAAAAGCAGCCTATCAGATGCTAATACAGATTTATTTCTGTCCCAGGGCTAGATGTTTATACCTTCTGTTCATTTAATGTGGGTGCACTGCATTGTGTGTAGTTCTTTTCTAGATTTGTAGTTGTTTTCTGGGTTTTGCAGCCTGTGCAAAGGTGTTAGGCTGGAGTCAGGTGTGATACTGGCTGAGAAGGCAGAGATGCAATGCCCCACTTGATGAAATCCTCTGCTCCTGCAACTTCCACTGAATTTATGGCCCCAGGACTCTGAATGTCACCAATGTGGTCTGAAAAAGCTGTGAGCCCCTGGCATGCTGATTAATATTTCCACTTTCTGTCTTCTCCCATTTGGTAGAATAACTGTTGTATTTACCTCAGGATAGGACTTTCAATAAAATGTTCAAAAATCTGATCCGAAGAATTAGGGAAAATGCAGTGTTATTTGCATTGCAATCAATAGGGATTTTGATTTGAACTTCTTTGAACGCACATGTCTTTATCTCCTTCAAAATGCACTTCTAGGTGTTTATCACTGTGACATTGAGGATTTTATGGTGCTCTGAAGTGCTCCAGAGGAAATGGAGAGTGCTTTAATACTGCTGATTTACTCTTTCAGGTCTGCAGTAATTTCCTTACTGCCTAATTACAAGGCTTGGTTTAATTTACTCTACACACAATGTTTACTGATGCACATATGGTGCCATATTTCAGGGATGCCCACATCAGGTACTTTTGGGTAAGGCTGCAGTGTGGAACATGTTCATCAAACAAAGGAAACTTTGATCTGCAGCATAACACTCATGATGGATTTTTTTTTTTTTTCCTAGCAAAAGCCAGAAGATCTCCCATGGCTGCTTTTGCTTTTTGAAATAGGGACTTGATTTTATCTTGTTTTTTTGTTTGTTTTTAACTGAAGTCGTGAGCAGAGGGTTGGCCTTTCAAAGTGCCTTGAGAAGAATTAGGAGGCAAAACTCAGTGACAGCTCTATTGCATTGGAAGAGATTACTGCACATAGTTTGTGTATTATTCCTCAAATACTGAGCCCTCATAAAACCTCAGATACTTCAACAAATCTTTGTGTTTAAAGATGCCTGCCTCTGTAATCACTACAGAGGAATAAGTGTGGAGTTTTTCTTTTTGATAAAAGTCATTGTAAATGTGGGAGAAGCTCAATGGAAGTGTATAATGTTGCTATATTATAAATAAAAATAATCACAAACTTGATGAAAAAAAGACAAAAAATCCACCAGAAATGTATTCCAAGAGATTTCTGTTGATAATAGTTTTACATAAAGAAGCTTTCACTGTTCTGTAGTGTCATCTTGAGAATGACCTATAGTAACATAAAGGAATTCGTAGAAGTTTGGATTCATAACAACAGCTTCAAATGTTGGTGTTCTCTATAAATAATGCAGCATGAGGTAGGGAGCACTATAAATGTGGAGGAAAACATAATCCTTTTCCAAAGACTTCTCTAATTCCATCTTCCTAATGTCTTTATGAGCAGTGGCAAAGTACATAGAGTTTAATTGCCAAATGGGATTTCTACATTACATTTGTTTCTTAATTGACATTAATTTTGTTCACTAACTCTGTTTCTAACTGTTATGAAATATCTTTAATGTTATGTTCTACTTGTAATTAAGCAACCAGATACAAAAGGTTTTGTTTCCAACTCTTACTGTGGGAACATTGCTGCAAAGGAGAAGAAAACAAGTTATAAATTAAATGAGAAAAAAAGACAACAAAACTCCCAACAAAGCAAACCCAAGAACAAAACCCAGGCTGATCTCGCTGCTGTAAGGGCTCTTTGGAAGGCATGGATGATAATTGATAATATCAGATATCAATCATCTCTGTCCGTGGGGCAGGATCCACTGCTGACTTGGGGTGACTGTTGGACAGGGGGATGAGAAATCCATTTTGGCAGCACACAATCAATTTTTAATCTTGTTTTACTCCTTGTCTGGCACTTCAACAGACAGGTCTACCCAAGAGCTGTCATCAGCTTCCACTGGGCTCAGTCTCTGGGTCTTGGAGAAGCTGATGACAATATTTACTATGCCAGGCTGTTCATGCAGCTGGGTTAGGTGGGACTGCAAGTGTGACACGTGTGACATTTATTGTATTAAACCTGGAAGGCTTATGGGATCTGACTGCTCATAGTGAGGAGAACTTCTCTGAGAGTTTTCATGGAAAATTTCCTTCCCATCTTGACCAAATAGCTATCTCATCTCCCCAAACCCCCTCCCATTTTATTTATTTACTGTATTTGATAAAAAAACCCCATAAGGCTCCAAAGCTGCTCTGCTTGATTTAAGGATCGTTTCAACAGGGCCTGAGACAGCATATGAAGCTACAGAATAGGTTGTTGTTCTTAGTTTAATCTTTGGGTTTTTAATCCATTATCTCTGTTCTTCCTCATTATCCTCTTCTTTGTCTCACCTCTTTTACATCAGACCCTTGAGGTTTGCAGTTTTGGTGACATTTTGGACACTTTACAGTCCTCTTCAGTTTTCTCGAGGTTATTTTTCAAAGTCTTATCCCTTTTTTTTTCCTCTGCTGGGATAACCTATAGTTTCTCCTTTCTTTGTTCCTACGTGTAATTTCCTCTTCTGCAATTTCATCCTCCCCCATTCACTTTATCACAATTCTACCCTTTCAGGTCATACAGAATGCAAAAGTTAATCACTCTTTTCACTTCTGGGTTATTTTGACTTCCCCAATGCTTTCCACTGTCTGCTCAGTTCCTACCTGTGCATCTCGTTTTCCCACATTTTTGATGGGAATCTTTGTACTTTCCTCTACCTGCTAATCCCCTGTATAGTTCTTTATTTTTAGAAATAATAAATATTTAATAGAATCCCAGCACTGCCATTGGAGTTGTGTCTTTATTGTTCTATCCAGACATGAAAGGCAGAGTTCATACCCCGATAATCCTCACATGTTTGAGGGGTAGGTGGTTATCATTCCCTCAAATATATAATTTTTTTTTCTCTGCTTTTATGTAACTGCACTAATATTGCTAGCAAGCCTGAGGCTTACTCTCACTGAAAAAAGTTTTTTTGGAAAGGCGGTATAAAATTTTCTGTCATGAAAATTGATAATCCACCCACCTTAGGCCCTCAAAAATACCCCAGTAAATAAACAAATATTTAAATCAATGGGATTAAGCACCTTAGCACTTGGTAACTGGATTCTTCCATCCTTTGGGCCATGAACCATTTTGAGGAATTCTTTGTAGTGACCTATGACTAGGAGGAATGTTTCTCTGTGTGTTTGTTATACTGTTTCAATTTTTTTTCAAAAATTGTCACTTCAACTTGCTTTCTGTTAGCAAATTCACCCCAAATCTTTTCCTGATTATGGCAGCTACTCGGTAGAGAGAGGAAAGCTGACACATGGAAAAATATATGAAGAAGTTCAAACTAAAAGAGAGCAGGTTGAGATTAGATTTTAGGAATAAATTCTTCCCTGTGAGGGTGGGGAGGCCCAGAGGGTGCCCAGAGCAGCTGTGGCTGCTCCTGGATTCCTGGAAGTGTCCAAGGCCAGGCTGGATGGGGCTTGGAGCCACCTGGGTTCATGGAAGGTGTCTCTGCCCTTGGCAGGGGTTTGGAAGTGGATGATCTTTAAAGATCCAGACCATTTCATAATTCTAATAAGCATTACCTGTCTTTGAAACAGCGTTTCTTCCTGATTTATCTTTGGCTCAAATCTTACTTTTTTTTTTTAATATATTCCATAGATCTGCAGTTGGAGTGTCCAAGTGTGATACATGTCCTGAATATTAGTCTTTTTGCTGTATAATCTGGTGGTGTTGCTGTCCCCATCCCCCAAATTACCATCCTTTGGTCACATCCTCCTGTGGCACAGTCTGCAGAATTGCCTGAGACTTTCTCCTTAGCACCTTTTCCTTAGCACTGTGCTGCAGCAGCTTCTGATGGTCACTGCCTCATTCTCCAGAACTCACTTTCACAGCGTATTGGAGGTGACACACCTTAACTGCAGCAGAGAAGGCTTTATTTTCATCCCTTTAAATGAATTAATGCCTGTTTGGGAGTGCTCTGCAGGTGCAAACTGGAGCTGGGTAGCAGCAAACATTAAATGGAAAATGGTGAATAAGGTGCTCCTTGGTAAACTTTTGTTACAGGCAGCTCTGCACTGCCAGGCTTTATAAAGTTTAACAATCTGCTGGAGTCATTAATCTCCTGCTGGGGCTTTACCTTCCAGTGGCAGGATTAGACATTTAATTCACTGCTAGACTGTAAGTAGCACTGAGACATTTTGGTTCTAAAATTGTTATATGGCCGTGGAAAACATCGTTTTGGTGGGCATTTAACCTTTTTGAGCTCAATTATGGCAGTGAACCGACAATGATAAAACAGCCCCAAACAGTGCTTAGAACAGTAGAGCATGATGCTATCAAAAACAGCAACTTCACTGTGCACCCTAAACTGACAAAATTGACTGAACTGGAAAGACATAAAATCTGCCTGTGCACCATTCCTGCTTTCAGAAATACCTGCAGGTGTTGATGTTTTCCTTCTATATTTTTTGTTGGTCTGTCAAATTTAATAATCTGTTAGCTTCGTGTACATTAATAAAGTTTTCTCTCTGACAAAATGAATTAAGCAAGACCTTAATTTAACGTGCTTCCTCCTCTAATAAATGAAGTTTCATGTGGTGGAATTCGTGCTTTGAATTCATCTCTAAATTAAAAATCCATTGGGGGAAGAAAACCTAAAGCGTTGTCTTATGAGTAATAGCGTGTGTCATAATATTTACATCAGAAGACAGCATAAATTAAGGCATTGCAAAAGCATTTGTTAATGCAGGTGCATGAGCAAAGCTCTGGTGCTGGTTTTGGAATAAAACACAACAGGCTTTTGCTGCTTGCTTTGTGACCATTCCAATTCAAGTCACAGCCTCCTCCCATTCCCTCCTGAGCTGACATTCCCTGGATGGAACTGAAATCTCTGGGTGCACAAGCCATCCCTTAGACTGGACTGTTGCAATATGCACAGCAACACACAAGATTGCTTTTCCAGTAGTTACTTACCTTGATGAATAGCCCTAATTGGATCAAATAGACTGGTAATGGTGAGCCAGTGCTTTTAAATGTCTTGTCTTGTGCCATTAATATTTCCTTGTCATGTATCCATTGGAGCTCTTGGATGAATGTCTTGCCTTCAAACTGCTGTCACATTTAACAAATGATTTTGTCAAGTCGTTCTTTACAGCTTGTGGTGAAGGATGGCAAAATTTGTGATCTCCTGTGTGTAAAACCAGTTAACTCTACCTTTCAACTCCAATGCAAGGGCATCCTAAAACTCAGATAACAAATTCCTAAGGAAATTATAATGCCTCTTTACAAGAGGGGCCAGAAATATTTTACTGACATCTGTGATTAACCCAGCAGAAGAAAAATAGAATGTATTAATTTTGTGTTTATTAAGCCTGTGACAGTCAGAATTCAGATTCTTTTTTTTCAGCTGCTGCAATTATGAACCTCAGAGGACAACACACAGTTACCTTTAGAAACAACATATCCATTTTATTCATTCATTTTTATTCAGGAACAACTCTACTGTGTATTAACCATGGTAACCCCCAAATTGCTGGTTAGCTGATGCTCTTGCTGTCTTTTTTATTGATTCCTGGTATGTGGTTGTAGGCTGAAGATATTTAACCCTGATGAAAATCAGCTGCCTACTTGAACATCCTGAGACTACTGTTACAATTCCATGGGGCATACTGTTAGAACCCGATCTATAACAACACTTTACCTCAGATTAAAAATTGAATTGATTGTTCACTAATAAATACAAGCCTTTGGACCAGATCCCTCCTCATGGCAGGATACAAACAGAAAAGTGTCGGTCTCATTTAGCATTTAAAGGCTTTTTTAGTGCAGTGGACAGTAGTTTTTCTCTGGCACATACTGAACTTGAGCAAGTGGAATTTTTTAAGGATCTTTCACTGAGAATGAGTTGGAAGCCACATGGGGTTTTTAAAAGCTTTGTGTGTTCCTTTGGAAATGCTTCCATGTGGCCTTTTTTGGTACAATGGGCATCAGAGTCTATAACTGTGGGTACACAAATGAGGCATCTGATCTGGAGTTTGCCAACAAGCCCTGGGAAATGGATGTCTGCAGAGGACAATAATGCAAATTTATTACATACCATATCTGGCAGTACTTCTCCCTTAATGGTGGCTATAGGTGAAACTCTTGATTTAATATGCAATCACAGAATAGCCTGAGTTGGAAGGATCAGAGTCCAGCTCCTTGTTGTCCTGCACAGAGCAACCCCAAGAATCCCACCATGTGTCTGAATTTTTAAGTTAAAAGGTTTTTATTAATACTAACTGGAAATCTATCAACCACTGAATGCAGGGTGCTGTGCTGCTGCACTATTCTCTGTCACTGAGCATCTTAGAACATTTTTTCTTGTTTTTCTTGCAATATTTTGATGTACTTGGAGCAACATTAGTATTTATATTGAGATGGTACCTATTGAAACTATTCACGGATCGAGGCCTCGTTGTGTGAGGTGCTGTGCAAATAGACCCAAAGCGTGGTCTGAAAGAGCTTTAATGTAAGAATAAAATAAGACTCAGCAAGTGGATAGCAGCAGATTGATGAGAGGAAAAATAAAGAGCACAAGATGGAAATGTAATAGGTGGTAGCAAACACACACCAGCTTCCAAACTGTTGGCAGGTCTCTGATAGATGATTCTTTTCTTCTTTTTGTCTTCTTTCCTCCCCCTGTTTGTATGTGTTACTGAGTTAGCTATTCTGAGTGCCTTTAATCATTCTGAAAGTGGAAAAAAAAAACAACTTTCCAGGTTGAATCTGAGTAGAATTAATTTTGAAGGAGAATTGAGAACTGCTTAATACGTTGACTGCTTCAGCTGTGATGGAAATAAAAGGAATACCTCCTGCAAGCACATATATGCTATTTTGCTTTGCTTGTTTTTACTGCACCACTCAGGGAATGAAGGAAAATATTCAAAGTTAGCTTTCCCCTTATTCAAATAGAGCTGAGAATTGCTGTCATCAAACAGCAAATGCATCTTGGATTGTGTATTTGCAATGTCTGACAATAGGCCAGTTTTCAGTGTGATTGAGTGTTTTGATGGCACCTTGTCTACCTAAAGCTTTCTTCTCTGGGCTACAGAATAGAGAAAATTACCTCTCTGGATGCTTCATCTAACTAAAAATGCATGATTGAGGGAGACTAATGGCTACCCAAGCCTCCAGGCTGAATAGCTCCTAGCTCCTGTTTGAGCCCAGAGTTTTTCATTTTTAACAATACAAAAACTGGAGAAAACATCATCAAGATTTTTTCTGATCCACAATCCTATGGAGCAATTAGTTTCCAGGAAGAATTATTCAATATTTCAGTCATCTTTCTGGTTTTCTTTCAAATCTAAGTGACATTTGACATTAATTAGTGGTCATGAGCAAGGTGGAAAAGAGGGTAGTGACATCATTCTTATATTAACATTGTTTCAAATAGATGTTTATATGAACTAAAAGGTGTTAAATCTTCAGTGATTTGTAAGGTGCTTTTTCCTTCCTTCAGAATAAATTGCAGTATGTTTTCTAATCTGCCTGGAAAATGCTGAAAAGGTTTTCTGTTTATACTTCTTGGAGCTATTCGAATGGGAATACGAAGCACAAGGCATCTGCTACACAAAATATTAATTACTGCATGGAATACTATTCACTGGAGGAATTAGAGAAGGCTTAGAAATATTCAGGCTAATATTTTTAATGGTTGCTTGGAATTAAGCACCGTAATCCACATTTGGCTTTTCAATGAGCTGAAATGTTTTTTCGAGTGGTGTGGAGCTTTCAATTCTCATCAATTTTCTGTGTCTTACATGAGTTATCACCATCATTCTGTACTGACCCATTCAGGCCAGTAGGATTACAAATCCCAGGAGGGGTTTGCAGAGCCTAGACCCTCAAGTTTTTAATTTCTCTTGCCGGAAATATTGGAGAAAAGAAAGCAAAAAGTCCCCAATTCCCACATAATGCTGCGAAATGCAGCTTAAACATGGGCAGTGGGAACGTGTGCTGGTAAATGCCCTTTCTTCACTGGTCTGCTCTCTTGTGTCACAGCTCCGGAAGGCAGTGATGGATCACATATCAGATTCCTTCCTGGAGACCAACGTCCCCCTGCTGGTTCTCATCGAGGCCGCCAAAAGCGGGAACGAGAAAGAGGTGAAGGAATACGCTCAGGTCTTCCGTGAGCACGCCAACAAGTTAGTGGAGGTGAGTGACCTTACTGACACGGCCACATTTCCATCTGGCCGCCTCTAGGAGGGGCAGGAGAAGTTAAATACTGCATGGAATGTTCGAGGTGGTGTTTCGGGAGTCTTGACCAACTTTATGCCGGTGATTGCCCAGGAAAGGTTTGGATGGCGGGCAGGGGAACGTGCTGTGTTTCAGGAGCTCATTAAAGCAATTGAGCGTGTTAGAAATGGTGTTCCCAGCAGTTTGTCAAAAGACATGAGCAACAAGAATTAAATTTCAGTTCAGCTTCACTAACAGTGCAATTGAGCTGAGTGTCTATCAAGTAAAAAACCAAATTGGTGCTTCACAATCTGGTCCTGGCCAAGGACTGGTCTAGACTTAATTATTTGCCAGTCTGAACTAATATAGGGAAAAGGTACAGTCTTCAGAACACATGGTCCTGAAAGATCAGTATTTCATATATCAGTATATATATTTATAGTATCATCCCTTTCTGAAGAGACACTTTGTAAAATCAACCAGTGCTAATTACAAGTCTTCAGGGATGATACTGAAATAGCTTTATTCTGCTGTGAGGAATATGAAATATAATGATTGAAACCTTGGATATCATGGAATGGACATCTGATAAAATTGTGATTATGTTCATCTTGGTTTGCCCTCCAACAGGCCAAGAACTATGAAAAATGCTTCTGTTTTTAAGGACAAATATAACTCAGCGATTGGCTCAGTAACTGTGTGGCATTTTTCTGTACTAGCAGTGTTTTGAAGGCTTTGTTGTCCCTTTGCACATGTTTTCTTGTCACACAATGTGCTGTTTAGCAAAGGGAAATGCAACTGGGGAACTACTGATCTGACAAGTACTGAACTGTACCTCTGAATGTCTTGTGTTATAAAAAGACTCATCCTAATTCTATAGAACCTGAGCTGAAAGTTTCTTGGTTAATATTGACTAAATCCGGATAGTTCCCTGATAAAGTAAGTGTCTGGTTGTGTTTTTATGGTGGGTGTGTGTTTTCTAATGTTCTGGAGCATCTCATTCTTGCCATGTTCCAAACAATGGGTCAAGGTACCTTACTGTGCTCTGGAAATCAGGTGTTTGCTATAGTACTTAACTTGATGCCTTAAGTTTTAGCTTTTATACTTTTTAGATTCTGTGCTGTTTCAGTGGGTAGTTTTAGATTTCATATTCGGTGCTGCTAAACTCTCTTCACAGAGTAGGGAGACAAAACAATTTCTTCTCCAGTTTGATAACAAGGACAACTTTCAGGCCAGAGAAAAAAACAGCAGTGAAGTGAGAAGAAAAAACCAGGAGGACGGAGCTTCAAAACCTGAAACTGTAATTGGACAATTGACTCTCGTATGCAAATGGCCCAGAACTTATGGAAGTGTGAGACCTCATGAGGGAGTGTCCATTTTGTGACCATTTTAGGGCTCATCTTTGTTTTAGCCCAGCCAGGCTCTGGCACTACCCAGCTGTACCCACTGAGGTCTTTTGATAAATCCCTGCTTTATCCTTTTGCTCTGCCTAGTTTCTGTTCCAGGTCTGCATCCTGAAGGGATCAGTAGGAGCCTAAAGGAAGGTCTTGGGGGTCTGAAATTTCTGTGCAATGCTGAATCCATTAAGGTTTGTTGTTGTTGTCTGCAAGGGGATCACAGGGCTGTCAGCAGCCTTCAGTCCCAGCCCCTGTGTGTATGCAAAGATTTATTGCTGCCTCCTTGTGACTGGAGCTGTGGCAATGAAAAAGGAAATAGCTGGTAGGTATATAAAGAGAGGGAAAAAAAGAAGCCCAAACAAATGGAAAACCCCTCCACAATGTTTGTTCGTGGTTATATTATAGTGGCAGTGGAGTTGTAGGCTTTATGCAGTGAACATATGTGAGGTTAGTGTTATAGCAGCCACATCCTCCACAGATTTGCAACAAAGTGTTGCAATGACAGGTCTAATAGCATTATTAAAAAGGTAAAAATAGCTAAGTAGATATTTTAAAGATATCATAAGAGGTAATGACATAAAATACCTTTTAGGGGTGTAGTTAAAAAAAGAAAAAAAGCCAAAAACTCCCTGCCAGAAAAACCCACAACTTTAATGGGAAGAAGAAAGAACTGTGATGCTGTTAAACTGTCAGAGGGAGAATTTTGGTTTGTTCTTAGGAGGAAATTTTTTACTGTGAGTGCCCTGATGCCTCCAGAAAGGCTGCCCCTGGATCCCTGGAAGTGTCCAAGGCCAGGTTGGATGGGCTTGGAGCCCCCTGGGATAGTGGGAGGTGTCCCTGCCCGTGGCAGGGGGTGGAACTGGGTGCACTTTAAAGTCCCTTCTAACCCAGGGCATTCTGTACTTCTATGATTCTATAAAAAAAAAAAAATAAATGAGCAGTTTTAGTTATTTAATCTTGATTTTACAAGGCAAACATTACATTAGATTGGTGTTTTAGACCAAACTGGAGGTTGGTTAATGATTTTTTACATGTGGTTGTCTTGTACCCCACCAAAAAGCAACAATGTTGGTATCAATAGGTGCCTCGGGCCTAATACCCAATATTCTTATTCCATTTAGGTTGTTCCAGACTATTAGAAGCAGATTTTTAATTGAATCTTGTTTGTCTGTGACAGCTGGTACTGGCTTGTGGGTGCATTCTTATTTTTTTCCCAAGGATGGATCTTGCCCTTTTTGTTGTAAGAACTGTTTCTGGTTCAGGTAAAAAACATCTCTTGAAGAAATTAATTTCTAGTGCAAGAGAATTTTTTAACCCCAAACTTCAAGTTCATCAGTCTGCAGAAGCAAATACATATTTTGAATATATTTATGTCCCTTTTATACCAGATTTTGCTCTTCAAATAGTTACATCAGTTTTTTTACTGATGATGATGGAATCCCAGCAGATGGACTTCCCTGGTTTTGTGGGTCAAGTATCTTGCAAATGGTGAAGTGTGGTTTAGAGATGAGACAGAATCAAGTGACTCTGAAATGTAAGATGCTCTCCCAGGCACGGGGCCAGAATTGCTTGTCAAGAGAAGCAAACACAGCCCTGCTGGAGCGCGTGGAGTGGCACTTGCTCATGTTGGAGGAATTTGGCACTGCCAGTTCAACACTGTGAAAAGTCTGTAGTATTAATTGTTAATTTTGAAATCCGAATCTGAATTTCTTGGATGTTCTACCAAGCTCAATAGGCAGCCTGTCAAAAGGGCAGGAAAAAATAATACATGTTTTAATATTTCTTTACATGAAACCTGCATTATTCCATCCTGAGGGGAAAAAAAATTGCACTTCTTGATATTTGTTGAATACAAATGGCAGAATTTTCTCTCACAGCCAAAACATTTTTAAAAATATATTTTGTCAGCTTGAGCCTTAAGGAGGTTAAGTTTATTTTATAGTCCATATTGCAGAATATTTAAATCTTCTCTCGAAAGCTGTTATCATTATATAATATTTTCCCTTCCCCACCTCTTACCATAACATTAATAACTACAAAGATGGATTGTCATTTTTCAAGACATTCCCTGACAACTAGATTTGTCTATGGGTTTGGTTGGAAACAGAGCGGGGTGTCACTTAACTATAATGTAAATCGTACAAAATAAATCAAATTGTCAGCTGGATTCTGAGGGTAAAACATAATAATATAATAAAACAGGATTTAGATGGTACCACTCCAGGCTTGGATGGGTAACTCTTTTCCTTGGAATGTTTTTGCACTGCCATCTCTCAGGTTTTTTTCTGCCTTCTGAAACTGAGGTTAGAGAAGTGGTGGTGCCTTTCCGAGTCATGATCTTTACCTGAGGAATCCCTTTATGTTTTTTAAGAAATTAATAACTGAAAGTAAATGCCTGAGTTGTAATGCCAGCTTCAGGTGTGACCTTGGGAAGTCATTTAACTTCTCTACCCAAGCACCTTCATTAGCAGCATAAGGTTAATGACAGATAATTCTGATACCTACCACACAAAGGCACTTGACTGATAAATCAGCTCACATTTATTCAATGCATCTATCAAAGCACTATGAGGAAGCTAATTAATTAATTTTCATTATTCCGTTTAGAAGAGGTTCCTTAGATTAACTGTTGGTCCCCTGGACTGTTTCTTGAAAAATGAAATTATTAAATTTAGCAGTTTTTCATGGTAGATGAAATTCAGCATCCAGTCAACTCTTGGGAGCCATGGTAGCAAGCTGTTCAATTGGAATTCAAATTTTAGTGGATTGGATCTGACTTTCCATTCTCAAAGGGATGGACATAGGTCCAAGAGATTTCTACAGGTTGTTTCAGTTTGGGGAGTTTTAATGCTTTTATGGAAATACTTCCCTGTTTTGGTTGTCAGTGAACATTTACACGAGTTAAACTCAGTTGCATTATTCTTATTTCCAACAAAACCTGAATGAATGGCTTTTTTCTTCTTCAGTAAGAACTGATGAAGCACCACATTTAAAGCACCTGAAAATGAACTTTTGAAAAGTCCCTTACCACTTTTGCATGAATTGGTTTTTATGAAGAATTTTGTGGAGCCCACGTGGATCTATCTGTTTCACCTCATACAAAATTAAAAGATTTCTGGAGACACAGCAAATAATCAAAGTTGCCTTGTAAGGACAAGTGGAAGAGCTGAGCTAGGGAATGGTTTTTGGTGATTTAAAGTTGATATAGTGCAAGCACATCAATAATATCATAAGGTTGGATGGTAATTTGTAGCAGATGAAATCTAACAGCACCATTCCAGTTTTGGTTTATAGTCTCTCTGTCCATTAAGCTTGCAGGAGCCTTTATTAATTTTCTCCCTGTAATTGCCACTTTGAAGAGGATAATGGGGTTACTTTTGGGTGGTTAGGGACTTGGGGTTTTTTAATTTTACAAAAAAGAAAAAAGAAGAAAAGAGTTTGACCTTCTTTATGAGACACAATGCAGGCTACCTTTCATTTTCTAAGAACTTTATTATTTGGAGCTCCCTTACTCAGACTGATTGCAATCTTTCCCATCATAAATGTGGAAACAGGTTTGCATGCTGAAGAGAGGAGGGGAGAAAAAACCACTGTCAGTATGCACAGCACACAAAACAAACAGCTGGGCCCCTTCTCAGTTCACTTGGTAAGGAGAGAAAAGGGGGAAAATTGTGAAAGATTTTACTCTGGTGGTCGACAATGGATTTAATCTCAATTTACATCAGCATTAACTGAACTAATATCCAAACCAGTATATTTCTTTCCAGAAATAACTCTCAGAAAACCACAAAGGGTATTTGCTTCATAAGAAATGCAACACTAGGCTTTCTCCCAGGGAGTGAAGATCATCTGTGTCACTCTGCAATGCACTTGAGGCCGATGGAGTGCTGGGGGTTCACATGTGGCACTTCAGATCCCTTCCAGGAGGCACTGGTGGCCTTCATGAGGAATAGATGGCACTGCTTTCTTTGTGCTTTCGTAAATACTGTATAAATTCATGAGCTGACAGATTTTAATTTGAGACAGACAAAACCCAGAGGAAAAAGCCCGAGAAAAAAATTTGGCTCAATTATTTCTGCAACTTTAGTTCAAGGAACAAAGAGTGTTCCTGCTGATATTTTCACACATACTTGAGATGTTCTATTCTTTTCTAAGTGCACACTACTGCTTCATCAGAGCACACTCCTAGCTGTTTGCTTCTGATGGTGGAGAAAAAGTGTCAATATTTTGTCATAGCTTCTGCATCCAACTTGCATCCTGAAAAATGTGTACATCCCTGGGCTTATCTTACAGGCTGATCAGCTTTTACTCTGCATTTTTCCTTTAGCTGTCATTAGCTAGGTAAAGAAGTACTATTTATGAGGTGGTAATCCCTGCTTCTAATCAAGGAGTGTTAAGAAGGTCATGGATTAGTTTAATTCAAGCTCTTCAAGTTGAGAGATTTTATTTGAAATTAAAGCTGTGAGCTACCTTTGTGTCCTAGTGTTTCATCTGCTCAGTTTTAATTTCCATCCCAGCCCTTTCTTCCCTGTGTGGACAGCAGATGTTCCTAATTCCTACTAAACATCAGGAGTGTTTGGCACAGCCAAAGCCACAAGTCCAGTTATTTGCAGTGAGACAATGAAAAGTTGGAACTCTTTGAGTGAAGTTCCTGTGTCCCTCCTGCAGCCAGATCCTCCTTGGAGGGATAAACAGATTTGAGACAAAATGAACTCAAATTCTTTCAGGATAAAACTTTCTGGTAATGCAATGTCATGGGTGAAATCTTTATCCTGCCTTTTTTACTGACTTTAACCATTGGATATTGCTGTTCCACTGGGATCCGTGCTGGTTTCCTCTGCTGGTGTCTCGATTAATGCTGAAATGAGCTCAAGTGCCTTAGAAAAGGTGAAATACAGAAATAGCTGCTGCTTTGTGACCTTTAGAGCCTCTTGTGCTCCTGTCTCTGAAGAGGGTAGGTTATTAAAGGAGGTAAATACTCAGAGTCTGCATTGTCAAGGCAGTTTTTGTCCAAAAGCCAGCGCTGCCTCCAGGCACAAGGGTCCCTGTCTGAGGCTTGGCGTGTGCTGCAGGAGGGGTTTCACAGAACCTGTGATCTCTGAACTGCATTATTGACACAGAAACGGGGGGAAATTAAACAATTTGACATGGAGAGCTTGGCCACAGCAGATCCCTCAGTGTCTGCCCTGGGCAGATTTCCAGTGAAACCAAGGAATCCAGGATGGCTGGATGGGGCAGGAGCTTCCTTCTCTCCTGCCTGCTTTGGCAATGTGGCTCTGCTTCCAAAATTTCTTCCTACCTATAAACACCTGAGTAACCAAGCACACCATGGGCAGTGAGGCTGTTACCTTGTTCTTGAGTAATCATTTTCTGTTCTTTTGTCCCTTAACAGCACCAAAAGGGTTGAAGGATAATTTTATTTGTTCACACGTATTTCTGTAATGTAAATAAGAAGCAAATGCTACACGAAGTTGGCAACTTCTGAGTAATGATGATGTTTTTCTTCCTTCCCAGGAGAGTACAAGATTAAAAATTAAATTTGAAAAAAATACTAACTGGAAAATTGCTGTAGAATCCCTCATGTCAACTTGAAAGCATTTCTAGCTTTGGGACTGTAAACATGAAGCCAGAGCTGTGCTGGTTCTGTTATCTGATTTCCTAGAGGTCATCATTCATTAGCAAATGATTTATCATCTGGTTTTACACATTGGAAAAAATGCTGGAGGATTTCCTACCAACAAAAGTGTAATGGAGCCACTTCTTCACAATTTTTCTTTATTTTTTTCACATTTTTACGTGGTCTCTATTACTTATTTTCATGAGAAATACCTGGTTGTCTCCTTACAGTGAAAATTATTCTTAATAATTTCACAATATTTTCTAGTTACCTGATTTTTTTGATAATTAACTTTTAACCATGCTTATTTGAGGCCTATTTAAAAGAGATAAAATCAAATTGCTCCCTTTTTAATCACTAATATTTTCAAACTATTTTTCTAGCGAATAAAACCCTTTGAGCAGGGGACTCACTTCAGTCTGGTTATGCTCTGTGCTTTGTGATTCATATTTTCCCAAAATAACAGGACACCCACAAACTCTAGTGTCCATTTATACTATCCCTTACAATCTTATCACACCCCAGTCTGTGTGATTTAAAACTTGTTAATAATACAATCAAGAGCACTTGGTACTTTTGTTAATTAGTTGATTGCATACATTAATGATTTAACTCCTCCAAAGATGTTGCTTGAAACTGTAACCTCAGCATACCATGGTGCAGTACAACATGTTGGATGTTCAGAAAGGATGTTTTCTGTACACCTAATTATCCTCATTCTTTAATTTTTACTCTCCTATCCTCTTTGGTGTGGTGTTTTATTTGTGCCCTAACCAGATCTGATGTTTTCCTCTTGGGCTTCTTTGAAATGGGTACCTCAATCCCTCTTCTAAAATCTCGTGTGTTGGATAAATTTTCGCTGCTGAAGACAGGTTAATATTTTATTACTCTGTAAAAAGTTGAGCATCTTGGCCTTTGTTCTGTGATGTATTAGCAGGGTTGTATTTCAGTCAATAAATATGAAGCACTGTGCTTTTACATGAGCATCTTACACTGTAAGAGCTTCATTAAACAGCCTGTCCTAGAGCAGGAAGTGTAAGAGAAATAATGGGAATGGTGGGGAATGAAGGGGTGAAATTCAGGAATTTGTTCCAAAATTAGAACAAAGTAAGAAATTAAACAAACAGCTCTAATTACTGTAGAGAAAGGGAATTTGTCATTAACAATTGAGTCATTTCAGGGCAGAAATGGAGGGGGAGAGCTATATAAGAAGTCAGAAAGTTTAGTAAAAGCTGTAAGTACTTCTGAGGAAACTGAAAAAAAAAATAATTTACAAGGAAATCGAGAGTCTGAAGTACTGGAGAGCATTCACACCTGCTCAAAAACTGAGTCGATATCCAGAGAAAATACATGTCAAAGATTTGGGCACAGAGTTGCATGTTTAATGTGGAGTTTTGAACTGAGACAAAAGCAGAAATTGTAATCCTTTGTCCAGAAATCTCATGGTCTTGAACGAAAGTTACAGCAGTTTTGATTTTAAAAGATTTTTCAAGCAAAATATAGATGCCAATTATTCAAATACAGACCACTGAGTAATAAAATCGATTTATTAATTTATTAATCCAGAACAAAATGTGCACCCAAATCCCAGTGTCAGGGTCCACTGGAATTGCACTGGAGTGTCTCTGTTCCTTCAGCTGGTGCAATGTGTGGGTCACAGTGGATTTTACCCTGGTTTTCCTCCTCTATCCCATTAGCTGGGTTCAAGAAAAAGCACTGGTTATGGTAAACTAGTCATAGGTATATCCCACATTTATTCTTTTGTGTGTTTTCTTAGAGTTCCTTGTGTTTGCAGAAATAAAATGCACCTTTTGCCATTTTTGGATTGGTTCAGTAACTGTTGTTGCTGTGTTTTGACACCAATAGTCTCAGCCTTGAATGGCCTGTGCAGCTCTAAAATATTTTTCTGTCAGAGCAGATCCTCAAGATAACCAGCAGAGTCAGATAAACTGTGAGTTTGTTGCCCCCAGGATATTCAGGATATTCCTCTCTCTCTGGAAGCTTTTGCTGCAGGATTGCATGAGGGAAGTTTTAGGAGAAATCAAGATGATGATATGAATGGACACGGAGCAGGTTGTGAGAAACAGGAATCTGGGAGAGCTGCTGGGGTAAGAGAAGGCTTTAGGGTGAATTTTCAGTGAATTTATTCATATCTGCTTCTAATGCCATTGCTGAATGTCAAGAACATATGGGGATAGATTCTTTTTTTTTTCTTTTTACTTATTGACAACCCAAGGATTTAAGAAGAAAATTCATCATGTCACGTAGATATGGATCCAGAAAGAAAGTATTCAGTCAGAATTATTCTAGGTAAAAAGTTGAGCTCAGTTATGAAGCAGAAGATGTGTTGGAAAGCCTCATGAGATAAAAAAACAGCAAGTTCATTCAGAAAATATCTAGATATTACTGAGTACAATACCATAAGCCTAATAACAGCTCTCCCTAGTGTTTGAAAATTTATTTTTTACCTTAATTAAATTTCCAAAGATAAAGCCAACCACCTCACTATTCTGCTAGAGTAACATTATAACAAATGTGTTATAGAAAATCTTTTATGAAATATTGATGATGATAATAAAGGAGTACTGACTCCATGGCTTAGCATGAAAAAGCATTGGTTTCACTGCTTTATTTCCAGGCTTGGCCTTCTGAAAATCAAATAAAACAATTAAATGGATTTTCTTCAAAGTTCCAGAAAGTTTTTGCTATGGCCTCAGAGCAGACAGGAGGAACTTCAGCCTGAGGACAACTTCTTAAGAAACTTTTAAGTAGCCGAGAAAACGATTTTAGCATGAAAGTGTAATCTCAACAGTAAGTTTAGTTTCACAGTACACAGGTTATAAAACTCCTGTTTTGATGATCCTGAAGTGCTTCCAAGACTTCAAAAGTTGAGGAAAAGTGGTTCTGTAAGCCTTAATCTCTTTACAATATGTTATGCTTGAAAAAGCACAAGATAGAGAAGGGAGGAAAAGTCAAGATTTTTATCAACACCTGCACTTCCTGCAGTCAAAAGGTTTGCAGGATTCAGGTCTTGCTTCTGGAAGATGAGGAACTGAAGGGCTGCTGCCATCACCCTGATGATGGGGTCATTAAAGCTGGGTGACAGAGGCAGGTCACTGCTTTGTGATGAGAGCCTTGGATCTGGTGGTGCTGTCTCCTCCTAGTCTGCAATTCCACACTCGTACCCTTTGGGGCACCAGTCAGTGGACTCAGGCTTTTCTTTTAGTTTGAATGAAATAAGAGCAGGTTTTGACCATAGCTGTGCAGAGCACATCAGCTGTTACCTTCCCAAGACACAATTTGTGCTCATGGGGATTTGGAAATATCACCATGCCCAAGGAGACAGGTGAGAGCAGCCACGGGGTCTGAAACCACTGTTTGGGACATGACTGAAAGGGCCATGGGTGTGTTTTTATTTCAGAATGTGTTCTTGCTGCAGTGTCAGCAGGAACATGAAGGCACTCAGCAGTGTGTATTAACAATAAAACAAGGAAATTTTTAAATGGGAGAGGGAGAAATGAGAAAGAAGCAATAGCGATACTTTATTTGACTCAGTCCTCACTGAGATAATTATTCTTTCTGGGATGCCAATATAGTTGTAGAGTTTGTTCAGGAGAGGAAAATCACTGAGGCTTTTTGGGACCCCTCTCAGGTAATAACAATGACAAAGGACATCCCTTTGAACAGAAGTTTTTGGTGATTTTTTTGGCTTACATTATAAAAATTGAAGTGTAGGTAGGCATAGCTGTTGCTGACCACAGTTCTTACAATATTATGTAATATTAAACCTCTGATCATGCATGGTATTGCAGCTAATCACTGAGTTATTAACACTCACTGGTTTAAAGAAAATAAAACAAATAACACAAATAGGAAGCTGCAACACTTCACATTCCCAGTCTGTGTGAGAGAAAGCAAGAGCAGATGAAATTTTGTGTCTCTCAGTGCTCCTGTAGGCTTTGCCCATTTCATTGGATACTGGTAAATAAATGAATAGGATGAACAGATCACTGGCAGCATTATACAAAAGGTTCTGCATCAGTGTAAGTATTAATTACACTAATTTCTGACACATGATTTTCAAAAGCCTAACAGATAAAAGCATTAAGACCATAAATCATTCATTTAATTTGATTATTTCCAGTCAGTCCTTTATTTACTGTCCACTCAATTAAAAATTAAGGTTAATGAATCTTTCAAATGTACTATCATATTCTAGAATTCATTACTTCCCCCTTCCACCCCAGGTACAAGCCTATCTTTTTTTTCTCCTCCCCATCCCTTTTTGCATTAGAGAGGCACTTCTGAGTCACACCATATATTTTCATTTCTGAAAGTCGCTGATAGCAGTTTTCCCATCTGAAATGATGTACAGAGAATGAGATGGCAAAAAGCCAGGCAGCAGCAGGAGCTCAGGAGAGCAAATGTGCAAGCACCATTTTACCTCAGGTCTCACCTTACAGCTTTCTGTCTTTGCCTTTTGCTGCAGAAGTTGCCTTCTTTCTCATCCATATCATGGCCATAAATCATCTTTTACTTTAGTTTTATTTCTAATAGAACTCAGAATTCTGCTGAGAAACTTGCATTTCTGCCCTCATTTTTGAAATCTGCTGATTTGCAAATGAATGAGGTGATACCCAAACATACCCAAAATTAGTAGCAATCATCAGAGTGATTCATCATTTTTATGCATCATAGTTACAAATACAAAAAAATTCTTCCCCCAGTGTTTTTGCTGAGTCCAATCCCATTCTTCGTTGTTACCTGCCTTCATAAAGTCTTTTCTCTTGTAGAGGAGAATTATTTCCAACATCTTCAAAGCAGAACAGCAATTTTTATTCCTTCCTTTCTTGTGATGTTTGACACAAAAGAGTTTGGCGTTTTGCACGCTGTGGGTGAATGTGTAAAGCAAGCTGCTTGGCTGGGGTAAAATGAGAAATCTTCCTCCATCTTCACAGACACAATCTCAGTGTCCATCAACCAGGTGTAAATCCAGAGCTTCTGACCTGACTGAACTTAAAACTACAACAGCTCCGGTTCTCTTTGGGGGATGTTTCTTGCCTCAAACCCTTTTCAGTGCTCCAGAGCATCAAATATCTGTCTTGCATCAGTTTGAGGGGTTTGGAGTGTTCCCTTCTGGTTTTTGTTTGTTTGTTTTTTAACTCAAAATGCTTTTTAAATTTAGTCATTAATATGATCTCCACTTTGTAGGAAATATCCTATTAGTGAACCTGTGGCAGATGGAGGAAAAGGATCTGATCATTGTGATTTCCATCAGTGGTTCATCAGTGAGGCTTTCCTAATCCTTGTTCCATTTTCTGGGTTTTAACCATGATATCTTTTGACTTTTGGTTGACTTGTTATTTGCATATCACTTAAAATAGTAGACGAGATACAAGTGAGCAAAAAAACTTTGAGCATTTAGAAACCATTAGATGCAGCCTACTCTTTACTATATTTAAGCCAGTAAAAGTAAACATAGTAGACTTCCAGGATTTATTTTAAATAGCTAGAACCTTGCTAACATACAAGACAAAATTAATTTTGCTCAACTTTTGCCTTTAACCTTTTAGATGGCTGTTGTCTGCACCCTCTGGGACAGTGGAGAGATGGACTTTTAGAAGGTGTTTATTGCCATCCCAAAGCAGAGGAATCAGGAAAAATATGTGGGACGCATTCACTGAAGATCCCTTTCTCTCTTGTGCATCTTCGTAGAGATCTGCCATCTTTGCAGCTCTCCCTTGGATGCTTTCTGATGCTTTCTTTTTTTTAAAGTGGAAAGCTGTTAGAAAGCACCCAGGGGAAGAGCTGTGGAGATGGGGAAGGATGTGGGAGAGGAGCTGTGTGAGGAGCAGCTGATGTCACTTGGTCAGTTCTGTCTGGAGGAGCCTGGGGTCAGAGCTCATCAGGGTCTGCAGCTCTGAACTCTGCTCTCTGTGACAGTGACAGCACCCAGGGAAGGGCTGGAGCTGGGTCAGGGGGATTTCTGTTGGATTTCAGGGAAAGGTTCTTCCCCCAGAGGGTGCTGGGCACTGCCCAGGGAATGGGCACAGCCCCAGAGCTCCAGGAGGGTTTGGAAAATGCTCCCAGGGATGCCCAGGGTGGGATTGTTGGGGTGTCTGTGCAGGGCCAGGAGTTGGATTTGATGATGCTTGTGGGTCGTTTCCAGCTCTGGATGTGATTCTCTGGATCCTTGACAATTAGGGGCAAAAAATGCTTTTTAGACAGGTCGTGATGAGGTGAATCTGGTGAACCTCTGTAACGACCAAAGTCACGTCTGGGGCAAAAGCTTTTCCCACAGAAGATGCTGCTCTTTCCTGTGGTGTGCTTCTAAATCTGCCCTCAGTTTCTTGCAGAGGGGATGTTGTGTGCATGTAATTGCCTTCTGGTGAGAGCTTGAAATGCTTCATTTACATCAAATCCTTCCTTGTAATAACACCATAGCATCAAGTCTCTTTGCAAGTGAGACAGCCAGTGGCACGTGTGTCGTAGGGGGGCATCAGCATTTCCCACCTCATGCAGGCTGAGGAAATGTTTCCCTGATTTTTATTTTAAGCTGCAGCAAAGGAACAACATCCTGCAGCCACTGCCCGTGGTCAGTTGGATCTTAACCTGTTTGAGCTCCCCAAGCTTATTTTAGTTTGCAGTGTCTGTCAGAGATGCTCCTGTTTCCATCTTGTGTGCGTGGAAAGCTCTCTTGGCATGAAACTGTAACACAACAGATGGGACACACTGCATCTTGGCTGACCTCTACTTTCAGCATTTAAATAGCTAAACTGATTTTATTGCCATAAAATAAACTTCCAAGAACTTCTTACGCTCTAGACCAAGCTAACGAGTGCCAGCTGCAACCCTGCAATTGGAATAGCTGAGGGGAACAGTTTTCATAGTGGTTTCATGGGATTGGAAGATATTTCCATTGATTCTAGTGAGAACCAGGAAGATAAAATGCCTGGAAAATTTAGATTTCTTTCCGACCAAGACAAGGAAGTGAAAATAACGTTGTTAGGAATGCACGTGGATTTTATTAGTAAGAGTTTCCAAAGTCATGCTCGTGTTTTTCACTGTCACAAAAGTGACTGAGGACAAACAGGGCTTGGAACACACTGGCACCTGAAAAGTGATGCTGAAGAAATGGTCAGCACACTTCATCTCAAGCTGATCTGCCATTTTAAGGAGATTTTCTCTTTGCTCTCACTGTGGTTTTCAGCTCCTGATGCCCCCATAGCTTTGGGATTTACCCTCCTTTTAGGCTGATTGTAAGACCCTTAGCTGCCAGCTCTAAGTCTTTAATGATCCAGGTTTTATTTTCTAACAGAGAATTCTGGGAGGAACTCAGGTACTCCCCTGCAAAACTCAGGTGTGCAATCCCCTCCAGAAAAATAAACACTAGTTTATATATCTAGCAAAATGTCAAAGACAGAAGTTAAAAAGGACCCTTGCTCTGTATGCCTTGGCTTCTGAGAGAAGGATAAAGCTCTCATTAATATTTTCTTACCCTTTTTCAACACTTTTTTGTCTTTAGAGATGATTGTTATTATTACAACTCTTCATGTCCTACATTCATTTTTCATACATGAATTTAGGCTCCCTCCTTTCAGCTCCTGTCCCGTTTGTTGGGCAGGAGTGTGAATGCAGTTAGCTAACTGATTGGGGGTTTGAATATTACATATATATATATATATAATCATACAGTCATATTTTAAAAAATGTTTGACACGTTCCTTTAAATTGAGCAACATATATGGAATGCTTGTATTTTAAAAAACAATCTGACTGAGGTAGCACAACAACATATTTGAATGTTTGCATCCTTTGGGCTGCTGGGAAAATATCCTGTGATTTATACAGGGGCCTTTTATTCTGATTTCTCCAATTATACCAACTACAAATTACACAGTTACAGATACAAAAAGATACCACGATTGCACAGACAACAGAAAACTGATTTTCCTTTACCAGATGTGAGCACACTATTAATTCTAGTTCTAGATGGCACAATTTTTTTTTCTGTGTTTTCAAAAAAAGGACAAAACCGCTTTATGCAACTAAATAATACAGATGCTTTCAATAGAAGTTATTCCAGTAGGGAGGCAGAAATCTATTTCTTTTACTCACTGATACTGGTCCCTGCAGCTTTTTCTGTGCAAGTTTTTGTACTTGTTTGCATTCTTCCTGTGTGAATTTTTCTTCAGCAACATAATAAATAAAAACAAGCTTTTGTGTGTTCTTCATGTATTGTATTCTAAGCATGACATTATTGTTGTAACACAGATTTGAAAATAAAAAATTTTATTTTCAAATAAAATAAACAGCTATATTTCTGTGGAAATCTGAATTTGCAAGAGGGACTTATTTAATCTTTATTGAGATGATTCATAGAAGGCTTGAAGGAGAAAGAAATAAAGGAAGAGTATTGTGGCTTGAAACTACTTTTATTTCATAAGCAACTTTATTACAAAGTGAAGAATACATCTTTGTTATATAAATAATCATCTTCAGGACGTTCTTTTGATTAAATTAAATTTCATGTTTGTGCCTTGTTCTGCGACTCTGTTATGCTTATGATAATTATCATTATTATTTTTTCATCTTGATGTCTGCGAGAGCCTTTCCCTGTGTAGAAGACAGGGCAGAATTAGAATTTCAAATGAATTCAGTTCTTCTCCTAGGATATATGAGCTCCTGCCCTTCCCAGCAGAGCAGAGTACTTGCTTTGAAGGTGGAGGAGGCTGCCTGTAAAGATAAACAAGACTAAACCAGCAAAAAACGAACCAAAAGCCTAAAAAGGTGGCAATTAAAACCCTGCCTACAATAGACTGAGTATCAGACAAATGAAGTGTGAGAGAGTAACTCATCATTTAAAATTCTATACGTATTCAATAATCTAATTTCTAATTCCTGTCCAATTTCTCATCTGTAAAATCTAGAAAATTTCAGGCTCTGTGTCAAAGAGCAATTTGGAAAGTGATTCCAGAATTTTATTCCCTCAATGACCACAAATCTTCTAAAGTTTGTTTTGAAAATCCTACCACAATGTGAGGTTATTTTTTTCCTCCCAAGCACTTACCTTGGATTCATTTGTGAAACATTTCTGCAGCTTCCACCAATGTCCCATTCCCCCAAACTTCCTGGGAACTCTTTGTGCCTCGCAGTTTCTGCTGCTCTTTCTACACCTGTGACTGTTCTAAGTGAAGTTTTCCAATGGTTTGTGCTCACAATTCAGTATATTTTCTTAAATTATCACTATTTCTTCAACATCTTTATCTGTTCCTGTCTTGATGCTTTAGCTCTGATCTGTTTCATTTAGGTTTTAAAACTCCTCCCACGTGTATGAGTCTTGCAATAGATAAAATAAATAAAATAAATCTGTGCTTGTGAGCTGTCAGGATTGTTATAATTCCTTGTGGTTGATCAGGCAATAGAATTTTTATTTCTGCTTGATCTTTTCCCTGCTCTGCAGTTACTTGGTCTGATGGGCATCGAGGTAATCCAGGTTTCTTTGGCAGTTCCTCAGTGAGTTAATTCCGAGCCTTTTGGCCTTGTAGATATATCTGTAATTCTGAATAAAAGAGGATCAGAGAGCTCACGCAAGAGCTGAGATAATTCAATGGAATTCTCTTATTTAACAGTGCAGATGTAGAATAATATCTCTTTCTAAAGCATCCCTTTCCACCCCTTGTTGAAGGAGCGAGTTGCATTTTAAGGGAAGATCTGCTGGGAACAGATGGATAATGTAAGGGGATAGTGTTTAATCATTTGTGGAAATCACTTGGTGCCTGGAGACTCTTGTGATACTGTCCTTGAAAAGAAAAGTTCCTTCTCAGAAAACTGTTTGTTGAAATGTGCACAGGCAGGATGATCATGATAAGGGTAGGAGCAGGCTGTATTTAATCCGATTTTTATCCCCCCACCTCATTTTGTGGTTATGCTGTTTCAACTACTTTACAGCACACTGACATCTATTTTGTCATGTCAGTGCCGTGAAAAATCTCAGGAATTCATAAAGGATCCGTGAAGCTGGGGCTCTCAGGTAATTGATGATAATGGTTTGATAAATATACCCACATTTACAGCAAGTGACTATATGGGCTGAAAAATGGCAGGATGGTGCAGCAAGATGTCAGTTCCATGAAAAACAGGCAGAAATTTTCAGTGAAAAGAGCACTAAAGAATAAGACAGCTCATTAGATTTTTGGGGTGATGTCAGATGCTAACCTAAACACTAAGAAATTAATAAAATCACTAAATAAAATAATAAAGGATAAAGTTGGCAGGTAAAAGTAGTGGATTTATTTAAATATAACAGGGGGAGTGAGTCAGAAGCTGCTGAATGAATCCCTAAAACTGAACACAAAATCTCCTGTCCCCTCTAAATAAATAGGGATGTTAAATACAGAAATGTATATTGTATAAATACAGGTTTGAATTATTCAGGGAAAACCTGGAACTTGAGAGAAGCTCAGATATCTCCTATGAATGTTTTCCTGGTGAGAAATACACTTTTAGGTCAAAATGTTTGTAAAAGCTGTCTGGATTTGGACAATGGGAATTTACTTGATATCAACCTGACACAATTTTTTTGTGATTATTTTTCTTTGCATCCACCAAACAGGAAAAAAAATATTATTTGAACAGCTATATTTTTGGCACATATTTCACATACAGATCGTATGTCTGGCACAATTTCTTTATTTTTATTCTCTTGTTATGGAAGAATTTTCCTGAATTTGTCATATATGTTTATAATTAATCTCAACACTCGGACATTTATATTTTCTACTTCAACAGTAATAAGGATCTGGAGAAAAAACACAAGATAAATTACTGTTTTAGTAACATCTTTTGAAATTGTGTGGGAATTCTTGCATATTTTAGAGACTTGGTCATGTTTGCTGCAGTAGTGTGTAATATCAAACATAATGCCCTAATTGCTGCTGGAATTATTTTACTCATCCCCCTCAGTTTTGTTCAGCTTCATTTCCTTCCTGAAGCTGAAATGTGCAAAGGCCAGGGTTCTTTTGTAAACAGCTGATAAACTCTGTTTTAAAAACCACCAGACTTTTCTGGATAAAAAAAAAAAATCAATTAATTGTGAGTTTGATAAAAAACTGGATATGGATAATAGAGAAAATAAAATTGATCCTGACACTGTATTTAATGCATGCATTAGGAGGGAAATGCAACAGCAGGATGACATGATCTTGGTTATTTCTTGATGTAAATTTTTTTTTTTTTTCTTTAATGTGCTCAGAGAGCCACAGTAGTCCAGGAATGAAGGAAATTTTCATGTTAAATTTCTGTGCTTGTCTTACCTGGAAATCAGCAGACTGATATATGTGATTTATGATTTCAGAGAGAAAGGAAATCCTATCTTTTACTTAGGTTGAAGGGATATGGATTGTCTTTATTTTTTACAAAAATAAGCTAATATTATCAGAAAAGTAGATATGTTAGAATTTCTAAACCCTGTAGCAGTTTAAAGAAGGATCATATACTATCAACATAAAGAAAGGATTGTGTGTAATTACTCTCTTTAATTAAGTTTTGCTCACTTTGAAGAAATACACCATTGAGCAAATGCTGACACATTTTCCTTTTCAAGACATAAACGGTTAGATAGGATTGCTTTGATTTCCAAGAACTAGAATTCCCTTGCTTTAGCACTTTTATCTGCTTCAGCCTGACTTTTGCCAGTGAATGACTGTTTCATTTCAAACACCCTTTGAAGGAGGTTCAGAATTATGTGGAATTGATTGTGTTTGAGTTTGAAACAAAACATCTGACCTTTTTCACTGAGTCCCACCGAGTTTTCTGCACAGTGTTTAAACTTTGCTACAAAGGCAGGGGGGAGAAGTGGAACGTGCTCTGGATCCTGGTCTGCAGAGGTTAAAGCTGCACCTGCAGGCAAACATGGAAATGGTCCAAAATGTCTAAAAATTAAATTGCACAAGGATGGATAAATACCAGCTCTTGTCCCACCAAATCCCAAAATCAAGGAGACACCACTGCTGTTGGGAAGGTGAGTGGGAGAGGACAAAGATTCTCACCTGCTGGAAAATGTCACCACCCGTGACCCTTTGGTACAGGGATTTTTCCTTTTGTTCTCTCATTTGTGCTGGGAGAGCAGAAGCAGCTCGAAACTCTGTAAAGTTTGGGTTTTACAAATTGCTCTGAGCTGCTGCAGCCAGTTTTTGCTGCTAAGGCAGAATGAAAAGCCCGAGCGTTCCTTTGGCTGCAGAAAACATCAGTAACCTGAGAGCCCGAGAAAAAATAACATTCTGGGTTTTGTTAAATGGATGAAGCTGCAGAAAAATGAACACGTTTTGGGCACACAAGTTTTTAATCACTTACAGCGACTGAGTTTCAAATTTGTAATATTATAGACACAAGCTGAGCCTCTCTTCTGGAATGACAGTGCCCTTCATTACCTCCTGATATGTGGAATTAGCTTGGAAAAGATAATGCAGCAGCGGGAAAAATATTACAATTCTTATTGTCTCTGGTTCATCATCATGAAATTTTTTTATTTTGTTAACAGACTAACATAGATTGAGACATCACTGCCAAGTTAAAATGTTCTCTCAATTTAGACCAGGCACATTATTATCTACCTTTTTACAGTGGACATGTGGTTTTAACTCGTTAAAAGCAGAAAACTGCTTGGTAGCAGCAGCTGGGCCATCAGTAAATATCAAGGAGGATTATTCTCCTAGTTAATTTGAAAACATTCTGCAGTCCAGAAAAGAAACATCCACTCCAAAATCCTCATGAATTGTTCTCAAGTTGGATAGAACACTTATATTACTGGGATGGGTGGGAATTCTTTTCTAATTGGCTTATCCACTGTATAAAGGAAAGTTTTTCCCTCAGAGCAGAGAAAATGAGAGTTTGCTTAGTTGTTTAATAAATGTTTAGTTATTTAAGTAATGTAATAAATTTACTTTCTGTTCTGCAAGTAAAGATTCAAGAGCTTATAAAAACTCTCAGGGAGCTGTTTGAAGCTCGTGGTGTTGGGATTTGTTCTGTTTTCACCCATATTTAGGGAATTTTATTAAAGCCCGTGGTCCCATGTACCGACTTTGGTCTGCAAAGCAGTGTCACCAATCTGGGTACAGGTCTCACGAAGGAGGGAGCACAAGATTGCCACATTTTACCATTTTACACTCACCTTGCATTTACTCATGTGAATATGTGGAGAACTGGGCAGAAGAGACTTCAATACCTTGAGCTAAAGAGCCTTTTATTAAAGGAAAAACGGAATTTTGGTTAATACATGAGTGCACTTCTAACGTGAAGAAAGGCTCACTAAAGCCAACGAGTGATTCTGGAAGTGGACAAAAATGCTTCAAAATACTTGAGAAGCTTTCACAAGCATATTTGGGCCTCTAAATTCTAATTTGAACAGCATTTCTTAGGAAAAAGAATCACTTGAGCCCTCTCAGCTGCATATTTGGCTTTTGACTGAGGACTGAAGATGGGCGTCAGTTGTACTGTGTGAATCCAGGTAAGAACATGAGTTCAGTCCAGTGTGTCTCATTATACTGGAGATGAACGTAGCATCTGCCCTGTTTCATATTATTATTTTTTTAAAGGAAGATTTTTTTCCTGGCTGGAATGTTCTTTTGAATGCCAGTGTCGAATGTCAGCTGGTGTTAAATGTTACTTTGAGTGTCAAAAGCTGGTTGGAGTGTCTGTAGTTCGAATTTGGGTTCCTCTAGCCCATGTAGATGAAACCAGCGTTTCTCAGGCTGTTCAAACACTGCAGGGTTTTTTTTTCCCCCTGCCATAAATCATGTGAATTCAAGGAGAACATTAAGACTTTCAAGTTGAGTGTGTTTGTGTTTAAGCCTTTCTCTTGAAATGAGATCGAGATATTAAATTTAAATCACCTCTGTGCTCCCTTCTCAAATTGAATGCTTGCCTAAACTGGGAATAACAGAACGTGAAAATCAGCTGTTCCTCTGTGAACTTCTGAAATGAGTAATGCTGATCTTAAATATGCCAGTGTTTTCTCAGCATCAGTCTTGTTCAAATATCCTCAGCACAAGTCCATTTGCCTTTATTTATAATGGATTTTGACAGCTAGGAAATGAACATTTAGGAATTTTGACCTCGATTGATAAACGGAAAAATATATTTTTGTTTGAAATTTTAATATTTAAATAATCCTGAATGTCTGCATGACTGTTGTGCTATGTGGTGTTACATTTCTCAAACGTCACTCTTGTGTTGCTGCACAATTCTGGGTGATTTTAGCTCATTTCTTGATGTGCTTCTAAGGACTGCAGTGTAATGTTGTTAATATCCTGCAGACAATTTGTCTGTCATTCCCTCAGAAAAGGTGGTTTCTCAGATGGGAGTTGCCTAGGGTAAGTTACATTTCCTTACCACACAAATGGAATTGATTTCCTTGAACTCTCACAAATAAACATTTTCAGCAGCTGTTACCCCAAAACCACTGAGCTCATTTCTCCTGTCACTCACACCAGCATAAATCAGGATTAATTCTCCTGTGGCAGGTGACCCTCTAATACCAAATACACAGAAAGACTCAATAATTTGCTATATCAGAAACACATTTTTGGAGAAGGACAGAGGAGAGTGTAGGATTGGAGCTCTGAGCAGTGAGGAGTTGGAGCACGTGCTGCTGTTTGGGACCTGCTGTTTGTTTCTGGGATGAGCTCCTGTCACACGTTTGGCTCAGCCACTGCCAGAGCACTGAATCTGCTCCTTCCTTCTCCTGCCTCACAGCTGGGCAGCTGTCAATTTATATAAAGAGCTAAACAAAGTAGTAATGGACAGAAAGTAAAGGCTTTGAATACATATATATATATATATATTTATATAATTAGCTTTCTGACAGTGGGAAAAGAAGTGTATTTAAGAGCTGAAGCAAAAAAATACTCACCTGACTCTTTGGCTTATTGTTATTCTGGCTTCATTCTAATGCAGTTCCTTCCTGTTCAATATCAGTTTATAAAGCTGTGTTCACTGACCCCCAATAACTAACAGATCCCTCTGTGCAGCTGGATGAATAAATTCCAGTTTGTGGTAGTGCAGAGGTATGTTGATGGCTGTTCAGTGAATTCATAACACATTTACCTTTAAAGAGTGGTGGGTTAGAAGAATAAAAGGCTGTAGGGTTGATGTATTTCTGTAATGCATTGCTCATTAGTTCTGGTAGCAATGGTATGTATATTTTTTTATATAGACTCTGACGTGCTCTTTGGCCAGAAAGTCATGCCTTGCTTTTCAGTGAAAGCTTTAGTGATCGACTGTCACATTTAAAAATTCTATTTTATTATTAATTTCAATACATGAGGTGGCACTACAGAGACCCTTCTACACAGAGTATCTTGAACATTTCTGGGATTGTGCAGCTGGAGAAGTGAAAACACAGAAACATTTCCTCATTGTTGGTGGATGGACTGTGGAATTCATTTCCACCTGAGTTTTTCAAAGCTACAATTCATTGACCAGAGAGTGTTCTGGGAGCCAGGGCTGGAGAAAATCACTGCAGCTTTGCTCTGCCTGAGTGAGGATCTCCAGCTCTGTCTCAGGGTGGGCTGAGTGGAGAGGCTTCATCATTTTGTGTGAGGCTTGATGAGGTTTGTGTCTGTACTTTAAAATTGAGTGAGAAAATGAATAAGAGCCTTTACTCTGGAAATGCTGAATTGTTTGTAGCTGCACATGAACCCCCTTTATCTCTTGCACACACATAACTTAAAGAATTCACATTTAAAATTTGAAAACTTTTTAAATGTTGCTGGGGTTTTCTTCTGTTGCTGTTTCTCACTCTAAGAACAGGGATTGGTTTTCAGAATTGACTGCAATTACTTTAAATAGCATGAGTAGTAATTAGATTTTTTATCATTATTTTTGCATTATTTGAGGAGTCTGAGACATCTGAATGGAGACAACAATAACACATTAAACACCAGCATGTTGCCTGTTCTGATGACACAAAGTTCTCTGAGAGAAGGAAAAATCCTTCAAAGATATATTTTAGTTTTATTTTTTTCTTTGATCTTCCAAGTGCATAAAGATACTGTAAGAACCTGGGTAACGTGTGGCAATTTAATTTAAAAGAGTAATTCATAGACTCAACCAATAATCCTTTGGGTCACCAAGCACAGAAACGCACATGCAAAAAAAGACAGCATGAAGGGATGTCAAAACTTCTTTTAGCTTCAAATGTCACCTCTGCTGGTTGTATCTTCTTAGTATATCACATTTTAAGGGGTTTTTGGCTTGTTGTTTTTGGTTTTTCTTTTTTAAGGTCTTAAAGTTCTGTGAATTTACTATAAGTAAAAACAGTCCTAATGGCTGCAAATATTCTTGCTGTTCAGTAGGTAAATGGGAGTTTTCCCTTTTCTCTTCACTTTCAAATTTGTACAGACCAGACCTAATGTATCTCACAGTGATTCTGCAAAGGAGAAATGAGCAGAGGGGTTTAGTGGGTTGGGTTTTTTTGTTTTCCTGTTGCTGTCATTACTCAATCCCTTAATACCCATTTGAATGGGCCCTGAGCTCAGACTGGTGCAGTAAATCTGACCTCATCACTCTGCTGCTGTTTGTTTTCCCTAATTTAACATTCCAGGTACAGAAATCCATACAACTGCCACCAGTGCAGGCTCTAAGTGAAACAAACTCCTCCAGCAGTGGTTTAGGCACAGCTCATCCTGCCTTCACCCAGGAGCAGCATCTCTCAGGTTTCCTCTTGGCTCCAGTTTCCACAGCTTTTGGTAGTGCTATATTAATGTCAGTGCAGAGACCTGTGGGATCTGCTCTCCTCTAAAAACCAATCAGGCTTAGCCACAGCATTCCCAGCATTGAAATAAACCTGATTTGCCTGCTCTGAAAGAAGGACAGAGGGTTATTCCCCACCTGCTTCTCAGGGAGGCCATCTGTGGGTTAAAAAAATAAATACAGGTAGCATCCATCACCTTACCTGGACATATTATTGAATGAAATTATCAATTCTCAAAGCAGCATGAGAGGAGACTTAGTAATGCTCCATTTTATTGCACGTGTCCTTGCATTTTCCTCTTTTTGTTTTATTTTCCTCCCTGTTCCAGATTGACATCTCAGAAATCATTTAATCTAAAGACAGTTATTGGAAAACTGAATGATGACCTGTGGTGTGATGAAGGATAACTTCCCAAAAACACACGGGGGATTCCTACTCTCATCATTCATTCACTGTGGCTAATTTTAAAGGCAATTTACTAGAAGGTTCTCACAGAAAGCTCAAACCAAAGTGCTGGAGCTGCTCCTTGGCCCAGTGCAGGGTTTCAGACATCCAGGGTGGTGTTGGAAGTTTAAATTTCAGCACATCCCAATGCTCAGGAGGCCCTGTAAATGCAAATTGGAACATCTTCCCACTCTGGGGCTGTCCTCATGTACCCAAACTCTCCTGCTTCCCAGCCAGAGGTTCTTCAGATGTGCAGTTCTTGCTGGGCTTCTGTAGAAAGCAGGATTTTCTTTTCTCAGACAAGCAGCTCTGTAAACAGCAGACAGGATGAATCATGGTTTCTTAGAGATTTGTAGTTTGTGGTCAAGTGTCACATCCAAGTGAAGCTTTTCCCACAGATTTTAAGAAATTTCTCAACTACTCAGATTCCCTGGTGTGGGCCATGAGGTAAACTCTTTCTTCAGTGAGGCATTAGGAAGATAATAAGGTTTGTTTCCTCAAAAAAAGCTGCCTGTTTTCACTGAAATTGAATTTTCATTAAATTAGAATTTTTCATTGAATTTAATTTTCACTGGGGCTTCTCTCTGCCTTTGAATTAAATTAATCAAAAGCTTTAAAAATTAGTAAGGTGGAGAGACTCTGCAGCTTCATCATGGACCTACTGGCCCCTGAGTTTCAAATGGCAATTTGCAAAAAAAGCCCAAACTCGTGCTGCTATTGCCATTAAAACTAACAGCAGAGACAATTGACTCAATATTCTCAACTGAGTATAAATCAAAGCACAGCGAATTAAAGGTATCTGCAGTTCTGTTTAGAATTTTGATGTCAGCGTTGATTTCTTAAATATATGTTTGTTTCCATTTTTTGTTAAATGCTGAAAGTCACATGAAAAGCTCTCGATATAAAATCCCATTATTAAAACCCAGCTGCATTTATGATTATTTTTTTGTTTGTTTGTTTTTTTGAGGAGCCACATAAAAAGTCAAAAACACCACTGTAGCACACAATAAATAATCTGGGTTTTGTTGAAATGGTTTTGGGTGTTTATCAAAAACACCACTGTAACACACAATAAATAATCTGGGTTTTGTTGAAATGGTTTTGGGTGTTTATCAGCTAATGATTATCCTTTGCAAAGGTAATCAGCTTTCATACACATAAGTGCAAATGTGTGACAACTGGGACAAAAATGTAAGGCTGGCTCAGACAGTTTTTACTCAAATAAATATGATTGAGTTCACCACTAATATGAAAATTTCCATGTTTACTATTAAAAAAACCAAAATTCTATGCAAAACTTCCCTAGGAGTACAGTCTTAAATGAGGAAAAATTATAAATTGAGAATATACATCCCAGAACATTGAATAATTAATATTGTGGGGGGGTTTTTTATGTATTCCCCATTTCAGATGAGGAGAGACCTAATGTAAAAGCAGTTTTTTCTCACTCTACTGTCATATCTTTAAGAACACATCGAGGTTTCTCAGTGCCATCTTTTTGGCCAACATCTGTTCAATAGAAATGAGAGACACCATGCATAATATAGAAGAGGTAATTTAGGGTAAAACTCTACCTAGGATCATGTTTGTAGTTGAAAAAAGGAGAGGAGTGGGTACGAGTGCTCAGGTCTGTGTTTGCGTTACTGGTATAAATGCAGCTGCTGGTAAACAACTATATTTGAGAAATCTCCAAAAGGATGGACAATGACAGGGCAAAAAGTCAGGAATAATAGACTAACAAGTTTTTAATAATACAAAACTTGGAATATACCTCACATCAACGTACAGCTTTTCTGCAAAATACTCTGGATATTTGTTTTTTTGGTGTCAGATACTCTTATTGTAAGAATAATTAGCATAAATATCACTTCTCTGAGAGAAAAGGCAGTTTATTAACAGAAAAAAGAAGGGCTGTTAAGCAGATGAGTATAGCAAATGATGTTTTGAGCCAATATGAGCTCTCTCCATGCCAGGGTTAAAGCTGACAGGAGGAATGGGAATGGGAACATCCAGTTCTGTTGCCTTGTCTACACATTCTAGTTCTGGGCAGATGACTTAGTTTTGCATTCCTGTTGAGCCATTACTAAATTATTGTAAAAACATTTCATAAGCTGTTCGTGCACAAAAATTGGGTTCATGTAAAAATCAGTCTTTCTTTGAATGGGATTTTGTGAGCCTTTAAAATATCACTCCAAATTAAACCTCTTTGCTCACCCCTAGGCAGGAGATCTGTGGTTGTTTGTGGCTCTCCTCTGGACCCACTCCAGCAGGTCCTCATCTTCTCCGTGCTGAGCTCTGCAGGTGTGGTCTCACCTGAGCAGGGCAGAGGCACAAAATCACCTCCCTCAGCCCGCTGGCCCCTGGGGAGGCTGTGCTGGCTGTCCTCAGTCTCCTCCCTGTCCTCCATGTGCATCTGCAGAGCTTCCAGCAGGATCTGTTCCAGGGTTTTCCCAGGCGCAGAGGTGAGGCTGACAGGGTGGTAGCTCCCAGGGTTCTCCTTTTAGCCCTTTTTAAAGATGGGAGCAATGTTTCCCTTTTTCCAGCAACCTGGGACTTCCCTGACTGCCCTGCCTTGGTGAACACCATGGAGAATGGCTGGGCAGGTGCCTCAGCCAATTCCCTCTGGATCCCAGAGACTTGTGCATATTTGGGTTCCTCAGGTGGTCTCAAACCCCATTTCTCTGTCAGCAGGAGGGGCTTTGCTCCCCCAAAGAGGGGGAAGAGAGGTTGCTGTTGAACACTGAGGCAAAAAAGTTGTTGGGTGCCTCAGTTTCTTCTCTGTGCTGTTGCCAGCTTGCCAGTCTTGCTTGTCAGGGGGGATGCACTTTCTGTGACTTTCCTTTTCTGGCTGAGGTACCTCTCCAAGCCCTTCTTATTTATGATTCTTTGCATCCCCTGCCAAGTTCAGCTCCATCCACATTGGTCAGCTAAATAAAGTTGGTTCTGTCCAACTTGCAAGTTATGTTCCTTTAGGGATCAGTGATTATAATTTGTGCTTTGTTTATACCCTGGGGTGTCTGATATCACGCTGTTAATGCCTTCAGAGCTTCTGTTAATGTCTTGAACTTTTCTGAGTTCCAACACAGTCCCCTCTTTTTCTTCAACAGCTGTCAAAATACAGCTCCCTGATAATATAACTAACGTTTAATTATCACAGCCTAGTCAGGCATGCATCCATGTCCCAGGGTCACTGAGCACTTTGCCAAAATAGTGGACTGCTATTAGATAGATGGATTGCTTTGGTAACTACTTGCTATTAATATCTGTTAATTACAGCACTGCCAGAGGTACGTTGTCAGAATTGCTTTATGGGATCGACTCACACGCATTGCAATGTTGTAAATCTTGTTTCCATAGGACACCAACTGCCTTCTTGCTCCTTGGATATTTCAGGATACATTGCTCATAATTCATGATGAGTTTTAGTAGCAGTGGTCTTGGTTGCAAATTGCCCAGAAATGATTAATACACAAAACTTCTGATTTTTGTTGATGTCCCAGGCTAAGAAATCCTTGTGGCCATTTTGCACTCTTTGGAACGTGACAGTCGCTGTTGGGTAAAGGTTCTGTTGTCTGTGACAATGTGTCTCTGACATTTCTGAGGTAGTGCTGTGGGTTTTGTTGTGTTCTCTGCACTCTTCCTCTGGTGTTTCACTGTGAATAGACCGGTAATGGAGGAACAGTGTCTGAAATCAAATTAAATAGAAGAGTAACCCCATCCTGCTAACAGGGGTGAAAAAGCACTGAGATGGGTCTCTGGTCTCTGACCTCTGCAGAAGGAATTCTTGTAGTTGGGCGTTTTATCTTTGCTTTCTGTGAAAGGAAGAAAAAAGTGTGTACTGATGTGATGTAAAATACAGTTTTACCTGTAATTCAGAAAGCCAATAGATGAAATTAATCACTTTTAGCTACACTATCTAGACTCAGCAATCATGTGAGTAGCATGGTTTAGAACAGGATATCAACTCCATGATCCACCTGAATAGATGTACAACAGGGAACAGATTCCCTGCATTTTTACAAGCTGCTTTTTTAGGAGAAAGATTCGCTGCATTCTGTCAGTGCAGTGCTACATTGCTCAAGGCCAGTAAAAATGAAAGTACAAATCTGGTTTTAGCTAAGTCCTGCTCTTCTTCTTGGCTTATTCCGGGTGTTTGCTGTTTATTTCTTCAGCAGTGGGTGCACCTGTATAGAGAGAAAATTCAGAAATTACATCAAGGTAGTGAGCAAACCATTGAAGGGAGGAAGCTGAGTGTCCTTCTCTGCTTCCCAGCTCTGGGGGGAGTGACCCTCAGGAGGGATCCCCTTTCCTGCTGCCCTCATCTCTGGGCTCCCCACTGCTCCTGTCATTCAGTTCTGGTCCAGCTGAATGGCTCACAAACCTGCCCTTGAGAAAACAAGGGAGGATCATCCATAATCCTAAGGGATTTTTCAGTCCCAGCACAAAACATTCCCACTGCTTTCAGCTCTGGGGTTCAACATCCACACCCACTTTTTAAAGTCCTTGAATTTCGAGCTCTTTAGAGTTCCAGTGGAACAGAGAACTCCTGACTCATGTGGCCCTGGATTTTTAATTGTGAGATTGGATTTCCAGGTAGGAACTGGGGCAGTTTCTGTCAGGCCCAATGGTTCCAGCTGAGAATGCAGTTGATAGTTCTGGCAGTGCTCCACTGCAAGTGTCCAAAAGCATTGCTTGAATAATTTTACAAATGAAAGTAAAGTAAAACTGAAACCCTGAGAAAAAAAAAAGGAAAAAGAAAAGTAAAACTGAAACTTATTTCTAGAATTATTTTTCTCAGGTTTAAATTTGAGAAATACCCTGAGACAATTCACCTGTTTTTTTCTTTAATCAGTTTGCTTTCTCCTGTTTTCTGTAGAGAATTCTTGGGATGGTCCTGCTGAGTAATCCCAATGACCTGGAAAGATGGTCCAAAATCAGAGATTGTCCTACTCTTCTAGAAGGTCTTTAGACACAGCAGGGAGTTTGAAATCAGACACATTTATCACAGTTGAGGCTTATCAATGAAGTGTAAAAACTTGACCTGTTTCAGGAAGACAGAGTTTTGTGATCAAATTCCATATGTAAAGAGAAAGGAAAGAAAAGGAGATGGTATTTACTTCTATTAAATTTTATTTCTATCTGAAATCATTGTTATTGTCTGATATTAAAAGCTACAGGATCAAACATATTATGATACCTTTTTCTGTTCTTCACTGGCAGCTCTGTAATTGAACACGAGCCAATGTTTTCAGTTATGAAAATAGTTAAGTAGAAGGACTTTTCAAGATACTTCATTTTTGATCTCCCTTTATTCCATCCTATAGGCCTTAATTGTGGCTTACATTTCCTGGAAAATGAAGGAGGTTCAGAATGACTCAACAACACTTTATTGAAATAGTCTAAAATTAGGATCTTTTCATTTAGAGCTGAGCTTTCTGTACACATGAGGCTCCCAACACTCTTAGGTTTCCTTCAAAAATCTCAGACGAAGACCTGCCGAATTTATTGAAGTCTGAGGTACTTGGAACATTACCAAAAGCAGAAATCTTTTAAAGCTCTTCCAACTAAATCTGATAGAGAGCAAGTCTGAAGGGAGTTGGAGTGAGTGGAAAAGCCTCGTTCCTGCAGTAAGTACGAGAGAAAAGGCTGTTGACCTTTTGAGAGTGAAAAGAGGTTTTCATGGGATCAGTGGGCAGCGTGTAAGATGTGAAATAAAACACTCAAGTGTTGTGCTTGATGTGCTCTGTAGCTCTCTGACACACTGCTGGTACCAATCTCCTTAGATACAAATTGTGTCATGTTAAATATGTTCGGGGTTTGCTGCTAGAAATTTTCAAAGCAAACATCAACCTCGGTAAATCAGGTCATTATTAATTTATTAAAGAAATGCCTTTTTTTTACTGCTTTGCATGCAGTTTGGTTATTTAATAGATGTGAAATGTATGTACATGTGAACTTAAAAATCTACCTTGTTTAGAGAAGTGATTGCCTAATATAAATGAGGGAGATTTGGCCAAATTAATGCAGTGTGAGGTTCCCTCCATGCCATATGGGCTCGGCTGAAGGGAGAGGCCACACTCTGATATTTTCATGGCAGTGCAGTGCACGATGAGGAACAGGAATCTGCTGCAATGTGCACTCTCAGTGACATTTTGATTTTTCTTGGCACTTGTTTGTGTATGTGCAAAAACATCCTGTCTGGTGATAAATAGAGTTTTGCTCATAATAGAATGCTTGAGTGAGTACAGCAAGGATAAATAAGTTAAAGATCTTGGGTAGCTTGGCTTCAACTCTGCTCTCCTCGAGAAAAAAATCTCTTTTTTGTGGCTCCATGAATATCACTGGGCTGCCTACAGCAATACCAACATTAATATATGTCAGAATTTTGAAGGATTCAGAGATTGAAACAATAACTGGATAAAGTATTAAGTGAATGGTTAAATAATTACAAATAGTTGAGATACAAAAGCTCAGCAAGTTCCATCTCTCACATGATAATTGATTATTTGCTTGGCTTTAGCCCCCTGTGAGTGCTGCAGAAGTCTCTGACTTAAACCACCTTCAACTCAAGCTGAGGCACTCAAAAAGTTTCAGCTTCTCAAATGTGTGGTGTAGACATATAAATTTACCAGTGCCTTGGTTTGTGTAAATTACTCTGCATTTTCCTAAATAAAAAATATTTTCTTGCTATTTTTTTCTTCCTATTACTTCCACCTGTTACTTACAGTAAAGATAAATTACATAAGCAGAAAAACTTGAATAAAACTATTTAAGAAGAATCATATATTTACCAAAAATACAGGAAACTAAGAAACTAAGATAGAAATAGATTTCATTCCACCTTTGAATGGTTAAATGGTTGTGGAAACTGAACAGAGCCTTTTCAGTATCATTTCCTCTAAGGAATTTATGGTGAGAAAAACAAAGAATAAAAGGAAAATGTTAAAAAATAGGCTATTCTACAGCTTTTGTGTTGCTGTTGCTCTTTTGCTGTAGCTTATACTGCTCTCCTTTTTTAAATTTTCCTTTAAGCAATAGATTTTTCTTTTGGACATTCTCACTTAGGTTGAATTCCAAATGGCCGTGTTAAATCTTTGAATTTCATTTTGAACCAGAAGACAATGGATTTTGGTAGTCAGAAGAGCACAGTACATCTTGATAGTCATAGTTACCTTTAATAATACAAAGGGCCCAAGTAAAAAATGGAAATAGTCTCATTTAAAACCACAATGAAAGGTAACTACACCTGATTTTAATCAGTGTAAAAATGAAGCAAATTGATATGAAAGATCCTTGATTACTTTTGCAGTTTCAAGTGCAATTTTGTGGCAGAAATAAAGTTTTCCTGTTCTAAGGTCACCACAAAGAGTAATAAGAATTTGCATTAAAAACAAAGTAATTCTCCACCCCAGTCTGCTCTCCAGCAGGAAACTGAGGCTGAAATACAAAAAAAAAAAAAAATAAATAAAAATACAGACACTTAAATTTTATAGGAACTGCTCTGTATGTATTTTAAATAATTGAAAGTAATGGAACTCCTTGCATGAATAAAGACAGATACTGGCAAGGTGCAGAAAAGCATTTTGGGCTATCAGTGCCACTGATGGAAATGAATATGGAGCAGTTGGTTCCTGCTTTTCCACATCCCCAGTTCTAGGATTGGTTCAGTGGATTTGGTGATTACACAAAAATACAGCATCACTGGAGCTGGGTGTTTTTGCTCTTGCTCATCTCCTCTCCGTGCTCTTGCAGGACAGGTTTAAGGTGTTCAGCAATTGTTTTGATGGTGTAAGAGCAGCTCAGCAGACCTGAAATTCTGGACAATAATGTTCATCTACACAGCAGTTTTTCACTGTTATTAAGTTCTCCACTTATTTTTGAGAATGGTTAACAGTTCATTGATTTTGGTATTTAAAATGTGTTCCTTGATATAAATACTCTTCAGACAGTTCACATTGATCTCAATACAATCTTAAATTCTGTTTAGGCACTCAGTGAGTTCAGTGTGCTCAAGGAACTTAGTGAGCAGTAAAAAAAAAAGAAAAATAAATTAACTACCTGGTTGCTTCCATAGCCTCTCAGGAAACTTCCCCTTCAATGCTTTGGTGGAAATAGAACATTTGAAGTGCAAAGTAAAGGTTTCAAATCAAAGTTTTGGTAAATTGCTGCAATAATACAAAGCCTTTTTATTTTCCTTTCCAAGCTCTCTGCTCCATCCAGCCCAGGAGGGGCACATTAAAGAAATTCCCACCCTCAAAACTGTCTTTGTTCTTCACAAAACATGTTCTGTTAAATACACCCATGCAAAACAAGTTATAATGCACCAGTGACACATCTTTTATTTCACTAATACCTTTTCCAACAGCCAGGGACAGCTGTCATAAACCATACACATCCAGAGGTGAGTCAAAGGCTCATCAGAGGGCCCCTGGAACTGCCCCTGGAAGGGCCTCCCTTTCTTTATCCATTGTCCAAAGGGATCAGTTTGGCACCAGTCCAAGTGTCTCAGCTAAGTGGGGTGCAATTGTGGATTAATTCATTTTATTCATAGTTGTAGGTAGGAAAAATATCTGAAGTTGCTGAATTTATAATAAGCTAAAGCAGGGGGAATTACCTTGTGGTTTGTATCAAGTTAGAACATGCATGTGGCCCTTGCTGTGCCAGGAATATTAATTGATGGTGACTTGACTGTATATTTGATTACAGTCAATCAAAGTAATTAAAAAATGGAATATCTGGTGATTGAGTGCACCTAAAGCTGGTGCTGTTCCACAGATCTGTTCTCACACACTGAAATGCAGGCTTGAACAAGTAAAGGCTATTTCTTGATTTGTTTTAAACATTAAGTTTTGGGTAAAGTCATAGGTTTGTAGTGCTGAATTCAATTTTATCCAGATTGCATCTGCCATTGTGGAATTTGCTTATGTCTGTGTTTATTTGACAGAATCAGATCTTGCTGTGGTGCAGGCTGGCAATCCCTGCTGGATTGTGGGACACTATTGCTGCCTGGCTGCTTTTATGTAAGGCTTGAAATACACCCCAGAAACTATTAAACTTAGGATTATACCTGATGTGTATCATTCTTTCTCTTAAACAGACAACTGTAATGCTCTTTGATATATATTTAATGTGGCAATACTTATATTTGCACTCATGTGTTGATAGTAACATCCAAAACAATGTACTGAACTCTATTTTACGAAAAAAGGGAAAAAAAGATTTCTCTGGTTGTGTCTGTATCCTTCTCAGAAAAACAGGGCACTTTGCAACATCCAAATATTATCTCATTGGATTCTACTTAAAGAATAGAATACTCTTATTTAAAGAGTAATTAACAGACACAGAGAAGAAATAAGTTTTAGTTTTGCTGATTATTTCAGTTCCTCCCAGAGGAACTGAAAGACTTGCTTTATAGTTTGATGGCATTTCATGACACCCAGCCCCTTTCATTCCCATATTTCTATCTGCAAAAAAGTAAATGTTACATCTGAAGCCTTGGGACAAATTCTCATCATGTTAATGGCAAGATGTAAGGGCAGCCTGAAAAGCTACTTAGTTCCAATACAGGAAGGTGGCACTTACTAAACCTAATATCATTTACTAGTTTTTAAAGTCTGTAATTTCCACTCATGTTAATGAATTCTAAATATTATCCTGCTTAGCTGTTGTTTCTGGTGAAGATGAAAGTGTTTTGCTTGATGTGTGCAAAGAAATGACTACAGAAAAAGGTAAATTAATTGGAAGATGTCAGCTCAGGAGAATGTTTTTGACATGAGGGCTGTAAGGCTGTTAACAAACAGACCAACTCATTTGTCTCATCATGAAATGAAAATAAAAACCACAACATTATGATAAAATCTTGACTAGGAAATGCCTGCAAGACTCTTTGAAGCCTTGGGTTCTTTTCTTGCCTGGGCTTTGGCACGCTGATTTATGCAAAGCACGCTGCACAGAACTGGAAGTGAAAGAGGTTCTATGCAGAACAGATGGATCAGGGCTAAGGCAGGGGTGTGCACTGCAGATGAGAACAGATTAATACCACAAGGGGAGACTGGAGGAAAATTGGAAAGATGGGGGCATTTGAACTAATTCATGAATCATTTCCAACTGATAGCTATGCCTTCAGGCACAGTGAATAATATCAAGGAAGCATATTTAAAATTTTATACGTTTGTTTTAATGAAGATTAGAATAAAGAGCCGTAATTTTGGATGATTAAAAAATATCCTGTATTCCCCCATCCCAAAATGAACCTTAGTGATTTAAATATCACAGTGTGCACTGAGACATGAATTGTTGTTTGGAAAACCCAGGACAGATGCATGGAGTTGGCACAAAGCTTTTGGGAATGGGTTTTTTGGAAGAGCTGTCTGAGCTGAGGGAACTTGCTCCTGCACTTGAATCCAAGCCACGGAGATGCAGCTCTGCAGTGTCTGGAGATCTGGTCTGATTTCTAGATCTCGTTCTGATGTCTCTCCAAGTCTTTATCTTATCCAAATAGCCTTCAGTCTTAGAGGGTCAGACTTCCCAAAGCTGTGCCAGGGCAATTAAATGTGGATTTAAAGATCTTTGAATGAGATCTTCAGACCTATATTATAAAATGTCCTGGTTTATATTTCAACAGAGTTATTTCACATCTCTAAGTTACTTTACTGTTACTAATGGGTATTTTACTGCAGGGCAGACAAACACATAGAAATAAAGAAGTTCACTTGAAAATTAAAATTATTTTAACATGCACAAAACCATGAGAAACAATGAAGGTATTTGAGGGATATGTAACTGCCCAGTGTCAGTGAAGATATCAGTTTTGATTATGGGTGGAAAAGTATGAATTCTATGTGTTAGGACATCAAAAATCCTTTTGCCAAGCTCAAAGTGTATGGATGAGCCTGATTACCTACATTATTAAATTAATATAGTTCATAGGAGGAGAGAGGAACTAAGAAAAGGAAATGTACAGATAAATGTCTGAATATTCTGCATTCCCCATATGACTTCTCAGCAGATAATTTTCAAGCTACAGAGGAGGATGTGAAACACTTGACAGTGAAGGAAGGTTCTGAGAAAAATCTAAAGATGGGTAGTTCAGTTTGCTAGTAAGGAAATAATCTGCATGGGTTTCTGCTCACCAGCACAGAAGATGTATTATTCCTCTTGAAAAAAATTCTTTCATTTCAGGCAAAGCTTCATAAGAACAAAGAAAGGTATAAAATGGCTCACTTACCTGGAACCTGATCCTCATGGTGATGATTTCATGATTTCATTGCAGGTTGCAAATCTGGCCTGTTCAATCTCCAATAATGAAGAAGGTGTGAAGTTAGTCCGTATGGCAGCCACACAGATCGATAGTCTGTGCCCACAGGTGAGTGAAGAGTCCTGCTAAAAAGTACTTGAGAAGTCTTTTACCACTTGAAAGCATTAGAAGAAGAGCATGGCCTTGCTTGCATAGCCTTGTCTTTGTCGTGAGATTGTTGCCTGATTTCCATGAACTGTGAAAAACAATTCCATCTCTTGAGACCCTTCATCTCAGACAGGTTGGAATGTTGTATTTTCAACACAGTCCATAATCTATTTGCTCCTTCCCTTGGGAGGATAAAAAGGCACTCCTCCTCTAACACATGGGTTTGACTGACAGGTAATTAATGCTGCACTGACACTGGCTGCCAGACCCCAGAGCAAAGTGGCCCAGGACAACATGGACGTGTTTAAGGACCAGTGGGAGAAGCAGGTGCGAGTTCTCACTGAGGCTGTCGACGACATCACTTCAGTGGATGATTTCCTCTCAGTTTCAGGTACTGGGGTCAAGAGACTTTTATAAATATACTCCTAAATTAAAGTATTAGGTCAGAGTGGATAAAAGCTATAATTACTAAAGCATCATTAATCCATTAGTCTGTGTTGGAATGGTGATCTTCTGTACTCCACAGAGCCAACCACAGTGTTAATTAAGCCCTGGTAGCAATGGTTGTCTCCTCACCTCCCAGAAAATAGCACCTGTTTGTGCTTCTATTCCTAGAGAAGATTTGTTTCAACACAGGCACAAAGTGGGATTTTAGCCACCTTCTGAAACTGTGTTCCAGACCTGTTCCAGGCTGAGTATTTGTAGAAATTATTGGGATCCTTGTGCCGATGTGGGCAAGAGGATGAGAGGTGAACTTTAGAGAATCACAGGATGGTTTGGGTTGGGAGGGTAAAGAAGGGATGGAGAGGAGAAGGACACTGACCCTGGGTCACAGTCTGTTCTCCATCCTCCTGGAAAAGTGCTACAGCTTGTGACAGAGTTTATTGTTATAATTTGATCATACCCAGTGAGTGCTGTAGTTGCAAAGTGGTGCATGGCTTGGGTTAATTTCTGCTGCAGAAAACTCATTTTCCTATTTCACTTAGAAAGGTGAATTTCATTGTTATGAGTAAAGATGTAGAGTGTGCCAACAGGGCTTGGCTTACTCGAATGTCTCAGAAGAGCCAAACTTCATGAGACAGTCTGGCCAAAACATTATGTTTTGTTCTACATTATTTCCCTTGATAATTCCTAAATTTTCAAAAAAAAAGTTCATGAGAAAAAAATATTCAAAGAAAAAATATTTATCCTTTAAAAAAATCCTTAATTTTCTTTTTTTGCCCTCTTTATCTTGTTTGGTTGTGTCCTGCTACTCTTCTTAACAGGGAAATGGTTTGGTTTAGTTAATCACACTCCTCTGTTCAACAGCCCTGCGAGTGTTTCCTGGAAGCCACGGCAAGAAAATGAAAATGAGCTCTCTGAAAAGAAGGGTACTTCAGAACATGGGAGCACATTGATTTTTATTTGAGATTTGAAGCTGACAAACACATTCTGGCAGAGCTGGTTCTAAGAAAAAGGGATGACCAGGCTGTAAATTGCAGTCTGTGTGCCAGAGTTGGAAATCTGGCTCAAATGGCAATGTTCTTCTTTGTTTGAGGACTTTGCCTACTCCAAGTGCTTGTATCCATAAACCAGAAGTAATTTGACTGGACGATGGGGTTTTTAATTTCTTTTTCCCAAATCTTGATTCCTTCAAGCAGAGTTTTGACTTGGATCTAAACTTTCCAAGGCAACAGAGAAGTATTATTTCTAAAGTTTAGATTCTTTTTTCCTAATTCTTTGCACAGATATCTCTGTTAAACATGAGGAAACAGAAAGCCTGTTGCTCTTGCTGTAAAGCTTGGAAGCTTCAGCTTACACGGGGTATTTTTATTTTTGGATTTAAACCAGTGAAGCATTCAAAATGCCACTATCTGGTTAAATGTACCTCCTGCAATGACACCTCCTCCTCTTCATATTGACTGTCACATTTGATGGTATGTTTTAACAATGTGGTGGCTACCAGAAGAAAGCTGACCATAATTTTAAGAACTAATTTCATATTCCAAATGCACTGTCCAAATTCATATGTCACTTCTTGTTGGGCAAAATTTGTTTGTGCCATGGTAAAAGCAAATTGGTGATGGTGAAATGGAAACAGTGAGGAAAAATTTTAACAAAGCACTTCTTTTTCATTCTGAGTAGGGAGTGTTTTAAACAAAGAATTTTGCCTTGCAAGTTATTCAGATTCACAGCTCAGGGGACTTTCAGTTTCCATCTAAAGTTGTTGCAGTGTAAAATTCGACATCATGTAAAACATTTCTGAAACCCTCAAATGATCCAACCTTGGAGTTTTTAGCTGTGAAGATTAGTGAGTCATTCCTTTTAGTGCCAAAGGATAATTAACAAAAAACACTTGGTGAACTGATTAATTCTGCTTTACTACTACTACAAAGAACAGCATTTCATTTTCAGTTTAGAGGTGTCTCTAGCAGAAAATCATGTTGCTGTTTGGAGTCACCAAGTTTCTTAGACTGAATTTGGTCAAATATGAAATTCAGTCATGGCCTTACTAAAGTTATTTTTGACTCTACTGACTGCAGAGAAATAATGTCTGACCTAGTCAGAGTCTTCTTTGTGTTTTCTCATAATTTGTGTGTGAGAATACTACTTAAATTCTGATACTGCAGGATGTAGATGGCCTGATTCAGAGCCAGAAAAGCAACAATGCCTCTCACAAGAATCCAATAAAGGTGCCAATAAAAGTCACCTCCTCTGAATGGAGTCACTGTTGTCATCTCTTGCTTCAGATTATGCCAGGTCACATATAATTATAATTGTGTGTTATTAGACATTCCCAGCTTATTGTCTGGCATAGATGGAATAAGGGACATGAACTGTTCATGTCCCTCATGCCTACAAAGGCCATTTACTATTGTCTTTACAATGTGATTTATTTTCTTTTCCGACTTACGTAGGCAAAAATGAGCCAAACGTAATAAACATTTATGGGAGAGTGTAAATTCACCTTCAGAAAATTGCCCAGCTGTTTATTAAAGAATCTACAAAATATTTGACTGCTTTCCATTTTGCTTTCATTTTAATTACAATTTCATCATGATAAAATTCAGTGCGATGTTTGAAATGAATGTGACTGGTTTTCTAGGAATTACAGTGGAGATAAGATGAGGTATCCCAGTCCCTACTAAAGATAAACATCACACAGATTTTTACTCTTATGTGACAATATCACAGAAGAGCTTTTATTTTGCAGCCTGGATGAAGGTAGATACCCATTTTTCAACGTGCTGACATTTGCCCAAATCAGTAATCCTTACTGTGAGCAACAGTGACATTGAACGAGCTGTGTTTTTGCCCTGAATTCCAGAAAACCACATCCTGGAAGATGTGAACAAGTGTGTGATTGCTCTGCAAGAGGGGGACGTGGACACGCTGGACAGGACGGCGGGCGCCATCCGGGGCCGCGCCGCCAGGGTCATCCACATCATCAACGCCGAGATGGAGAACTACGAGACCGGCGTCTACACCGAGAAGGTGCTGGAGGCCACCAAGCTGCTCTCTGAAACTGGTGAGTGTGTTGGAAAGCTGGCAGAGTTAGTGAAACACTCCTATTTACTCATTTAAAACTTGCTGTTGGCTCTCTGAGGTCGCTAACTCGGGGGGAAATCTGTTCCTGAAAACAAGATGCAAACAAATTCATGGTCCTGAGTGTGTTTTTTATTCTCTGCTCAGTGCTGCTGCAGGAGTCATCCTGACACGAGCCATATAAGAGAAAAGATCCAGTAACACATCAAGACTAGGCCACTCCATCAAAGTTTCTACAGTTTGGATAAATAATACACAGCCTTTTCTTCTGAGGTGATTGATTGTGCATTATGCATCTCCAGAAAATCACTGCAAACATTACCCTTTGGTCTGTGCAGGTGAATGTACTTGTTGATGAGTGAAGTGTTGCAAAACAAACTAACTTTTCATTGAAAAATACATGTAAGCAACTGAAAATGCATCACCTGATTGAAAAAAATATAAAAGTCTGATAAATTGTATAAAAAATGTAGATTATATGAAAGTAGGAAAGTCTGCTAGATTGATAGACTGGGAAGAAATATTCCTTTTTTCTTTTCAATCTGTTTTTGCCTTGCCAGAGCAGGGATTGGATTCATCTCAGGGTAGGTGATTAGGTATGTGCTGGTCATTTTAAAGCCCTTTATATCAGTGCTCTCAATAATTCAGTGCAGGCAGTGCTGCCAAGTGCTCTCATCTGAAAGCAGCAGGTTTGGGTGGGTGAATCATGCTCCAAATTTCATTGACTCCACAGTCTGGGTCCCCACACTCTGATCAGTGTCCTGGTGGGATAGAGGTGCACGGATTGTGGGTGTCTGGAGGGGTCTGAGCTGATCCTCCCCTGCCTGATTGCACTTGCTCATCCGAGGTTTGAAACCATCAAGATTATTTTAGAAGGAGCAAAAGAAAATTGCACTGGTTCAGGACACATCAAATGTGACTTTCAGACTGAAAGCCCAGGAATTGCCCTGTGAGATGGAGAAGCAGAAACTGTTCTGAGCTCTGCAGTCTCTGTGTTCACTTTGAGAACAGGAATCAATGAAACAGTAAAAAACTGATATGGGGATGATTAAATATTACTCGTGGTATTGTAGCCCCCAGCTTAATGTCAGCCTGTTTTTACTACCCAACAAGAGATCAGTGGAACAAGTACTGTAAATTTAGCTCCTTTTAAAAGTTTATGAGCTGGTTTTATGAATTCACAGAAGGAAAATAATCTGTTCTGTTTGATGTGGTAAAATATTTTGTTGCACTCTTCTGTTAAAGTCAACTTTAGAGGTCGAGGAGGGGCTCTGAAAAATTCTTCCTACCTGTTTAATAAAGAAATCTTCTTAAGATTTCTTTATTAAACAAAACAAAATATATGTTCGAACTTTTTATTTAGCTAAAAATTTCTGACCCAACATTTATAAATTTTTGTATTAAAATTTTTTCAACCGGCAGGTATAAAGTGCCATTATTTAGATCAATAATAGGCACAGCAAATACTTATATTCCATATTTAATTCACTTTTTGATATAATTTGAAATAAAATTAAGTGCTATAAACTCTGGACTGAATGCATCTTAACAACATCAATGTATCAATGTTAGGATTCAATAGTTGTATCAATAGTAAAGTCCCTGTTCCTCCAAGTCAAATTTTTTACTCTTTTTTTTTTATTTTGTAAAGTGTAAATAAACTTGTGAGAATTAAAAAAAATATAAGATTATGTTTACAATATTAAGAGCTTTCTATCATGTACCAATTGTGTAGTAGTAGTTCAGGAAACAAAATGGGTCCAAATTCAATGAAGCTGATGAAGCTTAAACAATTTCTGCCAGTTGTGAATGTGGATCATTAATATTAGAGCACAATTTCTATCTGCAGCTTTTCAGGCCATTTACAAAGGCATTGATTATGATTTCTGTATGATTAAAAAAAGCCCAGAATTAACTGACTCACTTCATCAGCTTAGAATAAAGTGGTTAAAGTGGAATTTAGACCCACCTGTGCCATTCTGCAGTCACCATCCTTGGTTCAGAAACCGTGTGGATGTGGCACCTGGGCACGGGGTGCAGTGGTGAGCACTGGGGTGCTGGGGCATGGTTGGACTCAAGGGTCTGAGAGGTGTTTTCCTGTGGAACTCAGGGTTCATCTCTGGCTGCCCTGGAGGGGCAGAGACCCGGGCAGGGGGATCAGAGACCTTGGAACAGAGCCCAAAACACCTGTGGGTTGGATTTTAGCCCATGGGAATGATTGCCAACCTTAAAAGAAGAATTACAGGTCACAAGAGTTTAAATAGAGTAATAATAAGTTTGTCACAGGGTGTAAAAGTAGATTTTGGGTTTTAGTACAGGGGGGTGGGTATTGCCAAGATGGAGGAACCTCGTGGCTTTTTGGGTTCCTTCTTCTTCACCTTCTCCATTTCTGCTGTGATGGTGACACTGGTGATTGGTTTGGAGTAGAGACAGACTGTGTAACAAGAGTGATGGGAATTGGAAAGTAATTGTAAATAATGTACTCATAATTTTTAGTCTAAAAAATTAACACCGTCCCAAGGGCAGGTAGAATGCCTTCGACTGTCCTGCTGGAAGGAGCTCAGCAGGTCAGAGAAAGAATCTTTCAGATAAGATAAAATAAACAACCTTGGAAGCAAGACCTGAAGAGTTTCAGCTTCTTCTTTCATCTCGGGCATGAAAAAAAGGACCTTATTAGCTCGGGAGAATTTCTGAAAAAACAGAAAATCTAACATTTTTCAACCTCAGGGATTCCATGATCTGGGTACTTATTGAGAGAAGGGTGGAAAGGGTAAGAGAAGAAAGAAAAGGTTAAAAGCAAGGATGCAGACAAAAGTAAAGGGAAGGATATGAGAGGAAACAGAACAGAATTGTTGTTTGAATATTGGGATCTCTTGTCCTGATCAGTACCCAGAGTGACTGAGGAGGAGACTGAGGTGTACTCAGCAGCTACTTCAAAAGCTCTAAAAACTGAAGGCAAGAAGCCTGTGCTTCTAAGAATTCCCCCTAGAAATAAATCAAGGAACAGGCAATGAGGCCAGATCCTATTTTCCAAAATTTTTGAGGTGCAGAAAGGATAAAAAACCATGACGTTCTTTAAAGGGGGGGTGGATTTAAGCTGGGAAGACTGGAGTACACTTTGCAGGGTTGTGGTGAAAGGAAGTGAATGGGAAATGGAAAGGAGAAGAGCAGAGCAAGTAGGACCAGAACTGCCTGGGAAGGGCTGTGAAAACTTCCCCACAATTTTATTTTGTTTTTTGCTCCAGTTCCCACTGGGCTGTCTGGAAACCATCCTGGAACTGCAAGTACTCTACTGCTTGGGTTACTCCTGTGAAGGACATTGGAAATTTGAAATCGTCTGGTTCACACCAGAAATTGGAATTTCAGCTTTTAGCATATTTTAAAAATATCCCAGTAACTTTGTAACTGGCTGGCTTTAAGTAGGTCACTCCGAGTTCTGTTTTGACACAGATTTTTTATTTTGTCTTTATCAGAATGGGCTAAAGTTGAAAATCAGCACTACTGGCAATTCAGCAATAAGCCTGTGAGAGTTTTATCAGTGTGAGTAGGGCAAACTTTAAAGATATTTATCACTAGGAAAAGGCAGCTCAATGATGTTATCAAAGCTAGCACTAAAATGTGGGAAAGATGGATTTTTCAGCAGTGATATGAAGGGAAACAAAATGTAGAAGCAAGAAGATGAATTTAAGCATAGCTGTAATCAGAAAAAAACCCCATATTGAATCTGAGGGAGAGCTAAAAGATGCAAAATGGAGCCTATTTAAAAAATAAATGATGTTAAATTCATGTTTTATGGGAGTTCAGGTAGTTATAGTAAAACTTATGGATACCATCATCCTGAGAACATGAGATCATTTATCCAGGAGTTTTGATCAAATTATGACTTTTATTCTGCAAAGTAGGGTAGCATTTTCTTTAATGTTTTGCTAAACTGAAATCCAAAGGTCAAGGTGTCACCAACAAAAAAAAAAAATTAATGCATTATAAAGGAAAAGGTATTTTACAAAAGGACCAGAGAACACCCAAGATTGTATCCCACTGCTGCTTGATTTGATCCAAAGAATTTTTAACCAGAGAAACTCTGATCAATATACAGAGGAATACACTAAGAAATCATATAAAATGTATTACAAAGCAATTAAATGGGACAGAAGAGATGAATAAATCACCACTGTAGCTCAAAGCTGAAATTCTAGTTCTTTTTCTCTCCACTTTTAGATTTCAAAAATTGTATTCAATTATAAAGGAGAATACAAAGTAATTGATCCAGATTTTCAAAGGCTTTCCCTAACATCCTGCACAAGCAGCTGTTTGGCAAATGGGTAACCATGGGGTGAGTGTTAAGGGCTTTGATGGATTAAGAGCTGGTGACAAGGCATGAGCAAAGCACAGGGGATCATTTCCCAGCAGGCAGACAGGAAAATCTTGTCACACATCAGGGTCAGGGCTGTGGTTGGTGTAGGATGTATTTATTAACAGGTGAATAGGCAGCAACGAAATTTGCCAGAAGGAAATTGCTGTTTGGGCTGGTTGGGAGAGAAAGGCAGGACTAAAAGATATTTTAATTTAATTTCTCGAGGTAAATGGAACAATTAAATCTGTATTATCTGCATTGACAGAAAGGTTCTGAGTTAATTTATCATCTCAGAAAATCTGGCATTGTAATGTAATCACACTTCTTCCGTGCTCAACAGCCTCACATCAGTGCTGAGGATTTTAGGCTGTGCTTATAGGAGGATTTTCACTGAATACCCCAAGCAGATATTCCCACTTTGTTCTCCACAACTTCTAAAGATCTTCCAAATATGGAAGGCCAAGATAAAGATTAAATAATCAAAGAAAATTCAAGATTTAGATATGAATTAACTCCGTGAGAGCTTAAAAAATACCAAGGTTATCTATTTTGGATTTGCCAGACACCTTGTATAATGAACAGTGGATTAATGTAATAGAAATGCCCATTTTCATAAACTGGTATTATTTAGTCACTGTTCAAATCTGTTCTCAAAAACATTTCATGCTCTTAAAAGACATTTTTTTAAATAAGGATGGTGGTGAAAGTAGAAAGAAATTTACCAGGTCTGGAAAATACAGGCAGAGAAATGGAGTGAATATCCATCCACCAACTCCAACAGAATGTTTTGTGAACACAAGTGTGAATTGTACAATAATATTTTAAAATAAAAGCACTGGTATTCCTTGCATCCCCTTGCCTACACACACCTACATATTTATACACACAAACTTACAGCTAAGCCAGGAAGGGTGGTTTGCTTTTTACATAACATGCTTGGTGTCCAACTGCATGAGACTGCTTTCTTGAGGGAATTTTCTGGAGAGTTTGCTTTGAAATTTTGAAATATTAACCCGAAGGGAGTTCTGTTTGGCAGGAATAATATTTTGGGGGCGCTCACAGTGTGTGGTCTTGCACGGGTAGACAGGAGAGTGAGACAGCAGAAACTGGTGGGACACAAATGTCCCTGCAGGTGACATCTGTCACCCTCCTCTGTCCACTTTGGGACGTACCTGTCCTTGATCAGTGTCCTCCTGTGCTGGCCACGAGGCAAACAGCACTTACCTGGCTTCTGCCCTGCCTTTTCTCTCTCAGTGAATGGCAGTTCAGTCAGGACAAAGTTTGAAGGTTTTTGAAGGTGTTTTTCCCTCTAGTGTGTGTGTGTCCATCTGAATCACCTTGGTGACACAGCTCCAGACATGCCATTCATTTCTCTAATGTCCATCTCACCTGGGCTGCGCATGAGCAAATCCATTTCCAAATTTCCTTTCTTCCCCTGTCAATCTGCTTGCTTGCATAAACCCACAGATAAAGCTGGATCCTTCTGGGAAGTGCCAGAAGACTTACCACAAGTGGGCCAAAGGGGTCAGGGCCTGGCCATAAATTCAAGGAAGCCTGAGAACATTGTTTTTATGGGCCGTGGCTGAATCAGTGTTTGGCAGTGAAGGCTGATTCTTCCTGAAAGTCTCGTGTTCACTGCAAACTGCTGTAGGGTGTGGATAGTCATTATTTTGTAGCTGACTTTTAACCATTCCATCAGGGGAAAAGTGAATCAGTAAACAGCAAGAAGGGAAAAGATGGCCTTGTGGCTTGGACAGTGACGTTTCATCCTCCTCTGTGCCATAGCACTCTGCCCTGGTTTTGCTTTTCCTGAATCACCAGTGTGAGACACACAGGGTTTGATACCCAAAACAGAGCTGGGGAAGGCTCTGGAGCCCCAGGAGGGGCTGAGGGAGCTGGGAAGGGGCTCAGCCTGGAGCAAAGGGGGATCAGGGGGGCCCTTGTGGCTCTGCACAGCTCCTGCCAGGAGGGGACAGCCGGGGGGGTCGGGCTCTGGGAACAGGGAACAGGGACAGGAGGAGAGGGAACGGCCTCAGGCTGGGCCAGGGGAGGCTCAGGGTGCATTTTGGGGAAGTTTTCTTTGCCCAAAGGGGTGCCCAGCCCTGGCACAGCTGCCCAGGGCAGTGCTGGAGTCCCCAACCCTGGAGGGATTTAAAAGCCATGGGGATGTGGCACTTGGGGACAGGGGTCAGTGGTGGCCCTGGCAGGGCTGGGGGAATGGTTGGACTCCATGATCTGAGGGATCTTTTCCAATCCAAATGTTTCTGTGGTTCTATGATAGTTTGTATAATGTTTCAGTAGACTTTTATAAAGCTTTTTCTTTTCAATTAGCAATAGAATAGTCATGACTGAAATGTGAATTACATTATGTGAGATCAGGACTTAAAAACATTCTGTGAAGTATTTAGAATCTTCTGATAAGGAATGTACAGTTCTTCTAGAAACAGGCTTTGACAAACACTTTGAGCTAAATAAGGTATCACATTGCACTCCTTATTCATCCTTCAAATGAAGCAGAAAAACGATGCTGTCTTTGGCAGAGGATATCAGATATCCCTTGGGAATGATCCTTTAAAATACCTGTTCTAAATACTTGAACTTCCCAGTAGACTGCATTCTTTCTTCAGTTAAGTAAAGTAACAAATTAAAAAAAAACAATAAACAAGCCACACAAACATAAGAAAACAACAAAAGAAATTTCATCCAGAGCCCTGAAATTTTTAAGCTGTAACTTCGTGAATGTTCCATAGTAAAACCTCTTAAATCTGGATAATGGCTGAGGGTTTTTTCCTAAGAGAGCATTTTTTTCTTAATGTAATGGATCATTCATGTGGGGTTTTTTAGGGGTTTTTAGTCTCCCCTGATAACCTTAGATTTACAATCCTGGCTATCATTCTAGATAATTTTCTTGATTTATGTGACATAAATGACTATGATGTTTAGGAGAAGCACAGATAATTTTAGCAATATAGTAGTCCAAAACTTTAAGCCTGCCATGTCATTCTTGAATAATCTTACCCACAACTGAGCAGATTTTTATGGCATTTAAGGGCTACGTAGATGAGGTGATTGGCACCTGAAATGATGTGTAAAACATGGCATAGGGAAAATCAGTTTTCATAAGGACAGGTAGAAATTCTTGAAGGAATGCAGGGCTGTGAGGGCACAGCTGGGTGCAGAGGGTACAGGAGAGCAGTCCCTGCTCTGCAGCTCAAATGTCTGATTGGTCTGAGGCCAGAATGGCTCCAGAAAACACCCCCTGCTCTTTGAGAAGGGTGCTTCCCTTGGATCCAAATCCCTGCATTCTAAAAGGAGACAAGCAGGTCCTCCTCTTTTCAAAATAAAGCTCCAAGAAACAGCTTTGCTGGTGCCTTTCAAAAATTGTCTTCTGGCCAGAAAAGTGCCCCAAAATGGGACCCCTGGGAACCCTTCAGGTCCAGTGAGCTGGGATGGAAAGGAGCCACGCAGAGCTCAGCCTGACAGAGCCCAAAGTGTGCAGGATTTGTGCACAAATGGGGCTGATTTATGCCTCAGCTTGGTTGCCTAAAGCACACACCTGGTCTAAGCCAAACACCTCCCTCTCTGTTCAGTGGGCAGAGGAAAATCAGAATTTTATCCATCCAAACCTGAGGCTTTAAAGCAGGGTAGGAGTGACTGTCCCGTGGAAGCATCCACTGTTCTCTGCCTGGTGTAAGGAAACAGATTTAAAACTTCCAGCTGTGTGATGTGAGACACAACCAGACCAAATTTCCTGACTCCCATTGATGCTACTAAGAATTAGAAAACCATGCACCTGAAGGGTCCTTGACCTTTATTGCTTTTTTTTGTGTCTTAATTATCCCTTTCTACATTTCTGAACATTCGCATCTACTTAAGATTCTGAGGAATTCAAGTTCCTAAATAATAAAGCCATAAAAGCCAAATAAATCAGCAAGGCATTCATTTAATCTTGCATATTAATGAAACTTTTTGTTCTAATGCTATGAACAAGAACGCCCAAACATTTTTTTAATTTTTATCTCAATAATTTTATTATGTAACCTAGCATTTCTCTGTCTGTCAGGGATCTTATTGTTCCCATATCAGTAAACAAAATTTGCAGTGATGTTTCTAAGTACAAAAATTGCAGTACAAACTGATTGCCATAGGAGAAAAAGTCAACAGGGAATATATTTTTAGGAGACAGATAATTACTTGATAATTTTAATATGTAGAAGATATGGGTGGGTGGGAAAAAAAACAAGAGCTTTAGAGAAAACATTTTCTTTGTGGAACAGAATGGTTCACAAAAAAAATATGTGGTTGATCAAGGCATCAATTCACACATGGTGATATGTTGGATTTCTGTTATGCATCAGCAAATAAAGTACAATTTAAAAGAATTAATTAATTGATAAAATGGAAGTAATTTCAACTTTGCTGATCCCCAGGTTGTCTCTAGCAGCCATTCAGCCTAGATTTTATAGGCATAGGTCTTGCTTTCAGGGCCATTGGAAATTCATCCACAGAAAAGCTTTAAAATCTTTATTTGGTTGGAATGACAAAGTCACTGAATTAGAAGTGTTGCTATTAACTTGGGACCTGATTCTGTCAACATTTATGCAGGTGCCTAATTAATTCATGTAGTTAGGCTGGGAGATGTTAATGGACCACATTTTTCAGCCTAAGCATATGTGTGGCTGTTTTCAAGGCCACAGCTCAAACTCAGAAACCAATGTTTAATTTTTCCCCAGAAGTATTGATTTGCTTCTGAATCTAAAATTTATAGCCAATTTCTCCATGCATAATAAATGACATTCTCTGAGGCATTTACAAGTTTTAGCTCCAGATTCAAAGGCACATCTTTGCCTGAATTTTACTTGTGGTTCTTTCACCTTTGGCACAGGAATATCCTTCTTTGTGTGGTAAATAATAGAGGAGAAAGATTGGAGGGGTTTTTTTATGAAGCTCAATAACCTTAACTGGAAAATAATACATTTCTCAACTCATTTTTCAATTTTCAAAAACTTCACTGCATTAAATGACAACATATGCTTAGAGAAGCAATAAGTAATAGCCCCCTATTAAAGGTGTTTTTTTCTTGCTTGTCCAATCAAAAGTGAGCACTGATGTAAAAATACGATTGGCAAGCAAGAAGTTCATAAAGCAGTTTGATATCTATTCCCATTTTGAAACAGCAGATAATGTTCATGTGTTGTAATTTAAATTAGGGACTAAATTATAGCCAGGTCTGCAAAATCAGAGCTGATTGCAGAAGCTTCCACACCCAGTGCAGGTAATAAATGTGGTCAGGAATGAATACCTCGTGTTCAGGAATGTGAATAAAGTGTAACTTTGCACCTTACAACCATTTAATTTCAATTAAATGTTTTGTTCCAAGGATGTCACCTGTGGCCATGGCAAAGTCCAGCTGTGCTGTGTCAGCTTCCCCCACTGGCAGTGCCCTGTCCAGGGAAATGTTGTAAAAGCTTGGTGCAGCTCATTCCCACAAATCTGTTGCCTGTCCAGCATCTGCTGATTATTTACAGATAATTAAACATTAATTGCTCCATGTCATGTTTCATTTTATTTCTGAGTACTGAAATTATGTTGAATAGAGTGTAAATCTTCCTTTCTTCTCTACCTTTACATGAACCTTTATTTAAGGATTATATTCCTTTATCTAAAACAGGAAAGTGCTTTCATTTTTTTTTTCCCAAATTTCTGGCATTTTCGCCATTACTGTTTTTCTTGAGTTCTCGAAGATGGTTCAGAAATTGCTTTGATTTTTTTCTTAAGAACCACAGGGTAAATTTTACTATACTCTTGAACACATATGTAAAAGATAAATTTTCCTGTGCTTGTGGAGATGTCCTTCAAACTGCCCATTCCAAATTCAGGCCTGTTGCTCCTGCTATTAATTGTATCCAATACCTGACCACCTCTGCTCGTTAGGAAATCTTAGATAGAAATTTAAGGTTAAATTTAATTTAACCCTAAATATTAGAGTTATTTACCTCCTTTTTTTTTTCTTGATGTCATTATTGCATCTCTAGTTTTACTTGTTTTATCCCAACAAATCAATATAATTTTTTATTCTTTAGGTTTACTTGTTTACGTTGTATTTTTAATGATTGCTTTTTGATATTCAGGCTGGAGACTTCCTTATGCAATCATATTAGTCTCCTACTACACTTTCAAGTGTTCTATTAATTAAGGTAATTTGATATATGCATTTATTAAATACTCTTTCCAAAACTTCCATCTCT
>VZTB01018188.1:63380-118192 GCA_013397245.1 Thryothorus ludovicianus
CAAACTCCTTTTCTAATTAAAATGTTTCTCCTCTGCCTGGCAATGTTTTGTTAATGTTTACTTTTTTTAAAGTCTATTGTTGCTGTCACTTTTTTCCTGTTTCTCCAGTGTGTCCCAGGAACTTACTGAATATTGTCTGCATGGAAAATACAAATCTGTTCTTTCATCTGTCTATATGAACATATACATATATATATATATATATATATATAGTGATGTATAAATAAGATTTGAATCACTATATCCCTTTAAAGGTTTCCTCATTTGCATCCAATGTGTAATATTTAAATACCAGAAACAGAAAATTTTGAGCTCATGGTAGCTGCCACTTTTTCAAAATGTAAACTATTCCTAAATCGTGGTTTTTTTGTGGTTTTACTTTAAGTCAGATACTTTAAAATAAAGAACATTCAGTCAAGAAGAAAATGTGGTTTCCTACCACAGTGGAAGTTCCTGGGAAAGAATGTCACTGCTCTTGATGAAAATAATGCTGGAATTTCCCCTTTGCATTCAGCAGTTGGGTTCAGGTTGCCAATAAGTGTATTTAAAATAAGATTCAGGAAAAGATGGGCAAATATTTAAACAACAACAACAACAAAAAGGCAATAACTGTTCTGGCAATCATCATTTCCTGTTCCTATTATATTGTCAGTGATACATGATCTGGATACCTAAATTTAGAATAAAAGTGATGTGAATATGATGAAAAGATGGCTGTCAACAAATCTTGAACTTTAAGTTCCTTAAATTCTTAAGAATTAATCCAACTGCATTTTTTAATCCGGGTTTCTAATGAAACATTGATTGTGTTTATCCTCTGAGCACAGTCCTCCAATATTAATGTTGAAATTATGAAGAGGAATAAACAAAAACAGAATGTGGGTGCAGTACAATCAGTGGGACCTAGTGTTCACGTTTGTAGGATTTGGGTTTGAGTTGTTAGAGGACTGATTTGGTCAAGAGTTATTTTCCTGCAAACACGAGGTGCAGAAAGTGATTAAACCTTCAAGGGAATCCTCCACAAAATTTGATGAAAAATGTCTTGCTACTTCAAGAAATTTCATGAAACCATTTACAAAAGTAAATAACTGCTTGAAGTTGTTTATTAAATAAGTTCATACCACCGTTTTTAATATTTTTACCCAAAATCTATGACTATGTTTTGTGCTATATGCACGGTGATAGTGAAGGAACAGAAGATTTTTTTGTCTTCACAAAGGTATATCCTTGATTTTGCATTTTGTCCTTTATAAAATTATTATTTTTTAGTATGAGCTAGAGTGTAAATTATGTAAATTAGCAGGCTAATAATGGCTACAGTTTACTTTAATCACTTGATACAAATATTTGCTGTGCCCATTACAGGTTGTAAAGCTCTTAAATGAACTTTACTCACTGCTCAGGTTTCTTGGAGCCTTTTAAAAGTTAATAAATCCCAGATTTTTAAGGAAAAAAGTGCTTTTTTTGTATTTTTGTTGCACAACTGGAGGAGAGAATATAGAGCTGGTTATTTCCATGCTGTCAGATAAAGTGCCAGAGCTGTACAAACCCATCCCATCCCTGTGCCTGGGAATTTCCAGGACAGCACGTGCTGTGCCTCCTGGAAATCATCCACGCCCCAGAGCATCAGAAAAGCGTTCAGGAGAGAAGGTTCCTAATCCTGCTGCCTCTCCTTGTGTTTGACCCAGTGATGCCACGTTTTGCTGAGCAAGTGGAGGTGGCCATCGAGGCCCTGAGTGCCAACGTGCCCCAGCCCTTCGAGGAGAACGAGTTCATCGACGCCTCCCGCCTGGTCTACGACGGAGTCCGGGACATCAGGAAAGCTGTCCTGATGATCAGGGTATGGAAAAATCCTGGGAGGGAAGGCTGGGATTGACAGGGAGCTGTCCTGATGATCAGGGTATGGAAAAATCCTGGGGAATGAAAGCTGGGATTGACTGGGAGCTGTCCTGATGATCAGGGTATGGAAAACTCCAGGGAGGGAAGGCTGGGATTGACAGGGAGCTGTCCTGATGATCAGGGTATGGAAAAATCCAGGGAGGGAAAGCTGGGACTGACAGGGAGCTGTCCTGATGATCAGGGTATGGAAAAATCCTGGGGAATGAAAGCTGGGATTGACTGGGAGCTGTCCTGATGATCAGGGTATGGAAAACTCCAGGGAGGGAAGGCTGGGATTGACAGGGAGCTGTCCTGATGATCAGGGTATGGAAAAATCCTGGGGAATGAAAGCTGGGATTGACTGGGAGCTGTCCTGATGATCAGGGTATGGAAAACTCCAGGGAGGGAAGGCTGGGATTGACAGGGAGCTGTCCTGATGATCAGGGTATGGAAAAATCCTGGGGAATGAAAGCTGGGATTGACTGGGAGCTGTCCTGATGATCAGGGTATGGAAAACTCCAGGGAGGGAAGGCTGGGATTGACAGGGAGCTGTCCTGATGATCAGGGTATGGAAAAATCCTGGGGAATGAAAGCTGGGATTGACAGGGAGCTGTCCTGATGATCAGGGTATGGAAAAATCCTGGGGAACGAAAGCTGGGATTGACAGGGAGCTGTCCTGATGATCAGGGTATGGAAAAATCCTGGGGAACGAAAGCTGGGATTGACAGGGAGCTGTCCTGATGATCAGGGTATGGAAAAATCCTGGGGAACGAAAGCTGGGATTGACAGGGAGCTGTCCTGATGATCAGGGTATGGAAAAATCCTGGGGAGGGAAAGCTGGGATTGACAGGGAGCTGTCCTGATGATCAGGGTATGGAAAACTCCTGGGGAGCAAAGGCTGGGATTGACAGGGAACTGTTCTGATGATCAGGGTATGGAAAACTCCTGGGAGGGAAAGCTGGGATTGACAGGGAGCTGTCCTGATAATCAGGGTATGGAAAATTCCAGAGAGGGAAGGCTGGGATTGACAGGGAGCTGTCCTGATAATCAGGGTATGGAAAATTCCAGAGAGGGAAGGCTGGGATTGACAGGGAGCTGTCCTGATAATCAGGGTATGGAAAATTCCAGAGAGGGAAGGCTGGGATTGACAGGGAGCTGTCCTGATGATCAGAGTATGGAAAAATCCTGGGGAGGGAAAGCTGGGATTGACTGGGAGCTGTCACAGGTAGGAGGGATTCAAAAGCTCCTTGGAATCTTGTGTTGTAATAAGCCAGAAAAGCTTGACTTTGGAGCAGGCGTAAAACAGAAGTGTATGCCACAACAAAAGAATTAGTAAATAAAGAGCTGAGGTTATTTAGTAGATGAATCACAATTAGTATGTTAATCAGCTAGGAGAAGATTTGATCACAACTGCCAATAGATGCAAACTTCATTACTGTTTCCATAGTAATAGCATTAATTTGCCAAGGTCTTCAAAGTCTGTGTAAATTTTTTGTTGTTTCGTTTATCTGGGTTTTTTTTCCCTAATGTGTGTGTGCTGCCTGGTATGTGAGGTAAGTCTGATCAAAATCTAAATGGATAAATTATCTTGCTGCTCCAGTAAGCCACTGCAGGGATGGTTTTGAATGTTTACCAAGGTAAAAAATGTGTCATTTCAGTGTTGACTAACCTGTTGATTCAATTTTCTTAGACACCTTTTAATAAAATAAACAAAAAAAAGACACCACAGAACAGCATCATTGTTGTGATAGTAGGTGTGTGTTGCTTTTCACTTTAGTCAGCAGACAAAGATTCAAAAAGGAAAACCAGCTAACCAAACTTGGTTTGGACATCTCTTCAGCAACTGAAACTGTTCTTTCAAACCCAAATTACTTTGAATCTGCCCTAATGAAAGCCATGTACAAGTAAAGTTATGGAAAAAATCACAGAGGCAACTTTTGAGGCAAATAACAGGGCTGAAATATCAACTGATCCCTTTGAGCAAACAGGTAAGGTGCTCTTGTGGTTGTGAGTTATTATGGCACTGATGTAAGACTTCAGGCAGTTGGAACACTCCAAAAAAGCTCCATTTTAGCCATCTGTCGCTTTGTATTAACATCTACACAAAAAGCTTTTGTCAGGCTTAATTTTATAACTGGCAAAGGTAAATTCCATTCTCATACCCAGTGCTCATCCCAGGTGGCCTAAATTGTAATCATGGTTTGTGATGGGGCAAACCCCTCCTGTTCTCTGGGTGTGCAGCATTACAGGACTGGCAGCAATTCTGGAAGGGAGGAAAATCTTTACTTGAATTACTTCCCTGGGAGGGTGGGGAGCCCTGGCACAGGGTGCCCAGAGGAGCTGTGGCTGCCCCTGGATCCCTGGAAGTGTCCAAGGCCAGGCTGGACAGGGCTTGGAGTGACCTGGGACAGTGGAGGATGTCCCTGCCCAGGGCAGGGATGGAACTGGATGAGCTTTAAGGTCCCTTCCAACCCAAACCATTCCAGCATTCTGTGATTCTGGGAAATGAAAAATCTGCATAGTGAAGAATATCTGTTTCCCCTTTGATTTTCAGTTCTTTAGTCTGTAACAACAGTTTCTAAACTTTTCTTAGGACAAGAACAATTGCTTAGCACACTTTAATCTTTTCCAGTCACTTCAAATTGTGATGGTGTCATAGACTCAATCACCAGGTGGGATCTCCTGCAAACCCAGCTTTTCCCATCCCCTACACAGAGTTCCTGCTTTCAGCACCCCCCTGTACATCACAGTTGTAATCAAGAGTTTGCCATGAGATGTCCATCCTGATGAGATGTTTCTAATTTTAAATTTTGATTTTTGAAGGCCTGATCACTTACTTTGTTGCTGCCTGACTGTTGTGTGTACCTGGAGAGCTGGTCAGCATTCAGGCTTCTTGGTCTCCTTAGGAAAATCCCAAGTTACTTTTGCCATTATATCCCTACTACTTTTTACCCATTGTACATGCTATGAGTTAATGAATTCTCTTTGCCCAGATTAGGAAGATTTATTTTTGCCTCCAGACAATTAACTTATTTATGGAGCTCAATGTAATACTCCTTACCCAGGCAGAGAACTAAAACACATAAATGGACTCATTATCCATGTGAGTTAACTGGAAAAATCCACATATATAAGCTTACACACACCAGAGTTTGCTGAATCAGAACCTTATTTGCTGCAGAAAACAAAATTAGTTTCACTTTGAGATGCTCTTTAACATTTCCATCTGAACATCTCACACTGAAATGGAATGTATAATTAAAGGATGAGGCTATAAAAGCCTTTAGAATATTTTCATCTAATAATCTATCAAATATTATGCACCCTTTAATTCAGGTGCTAAAACTTTTTCAGAATTACAAAAAAGAAAAAAAATCCAATCTTGCAAACTTTTTAGACCATCTGACACAATTATTTTCAGGCAGTGATTGTTCATGTGCAAGCCGTGAAAGATTGAATTTATCTGAGATGAGCCCACTCATTCCAGAGAGTAAATAAAGCCACTTTTTAAATTAATTTTGGTTGGTATTACTTTTAGTAAGCTGAAGGAAAGGGTGGATAGTCTCTGTTCTTCTCTTTTTCCTGCAAAAGGGGAGAATTTATTGTCCCTCTGGAGGAGAAAGGAGGCTCATTTTTTCATTGTGGACTATTATTATTGTCTATCCAGAAGAAAAAGATCTCTTCCACCAGTTAAGAAGTAATATAAACGAATTTAAGAGTATAATTATAGAACCTAGAAATAAAATAGAAAATAACAACTTCATTCCAACACCTTTTCCTATTACTGTGTCAGGATGAAATTGCACTTTGTGCTTCCATAGCTGCTCATGAAATTCCCTCAGTTATCAGCCAGAAACCCTCTCTACAGTCAGGAGGACTCACAGTGGCACCTTTTCTCATTCTTCTGCATCTCCAAGGCAAATTTACTGCTACTTACTGGTTTTAAACGTGGCCTTTGCCATCAGCAGCCTCTCCTTTAGAGGCATCTCCACAATCTCAGTGTTACGTTTGTTTGGATCAGGAGTGCAGTGTTGGAGCCAACTTCCAGGTGTTCCCTCTTTCTGTGTTTTAGCTCATGTTACAGAGTAGACTTTAAACATCTGTAAACTTCATTTTTTGGGATGATACCTGGAGATGCTCTCTGGGAGCACCTGAGGACCCGAGGGAATGGCTGGAGCTGTGTCAGGGGAGGTTTGGGTTGGATGTCAGGAAAAGGCTTTTCCCCCAGAGGATGGTTGGGCTCTGGAACAGGGTCCCCAGGGAAGTGCTCACAGCACCAGGTGTTAAGATCTGGTTATTAAAATTGTTTGAGAGATGCCTCTGCCTGAATTAAGGTGCAAACGAGACCATATGCTGAAGTTGATAGCATGGATTTTATTTAACAGTAGAGTGAGGTGGAAAGAGAGAGAAAGAAAAAGAGGCAGGGTGGGAGAGAGAGTGACAGACAGATTAAGCAGAAAATATTACCACTCTGTAGATCCTGACAACATCTCATTGCTCCTCCTCTGGTCTTCTCAGGGGTGAGGGTCCCACAAAAGACAGAGTTCAATGGATTAATGAATGTTTGGGCCAGCTGGGAATGCCTGCTGCCTCCCCTGGGGGGANGACAGACAGATTAAGCAGAAAAAACATCACTGCTCTGGATCCTGACAACATCTCATTGCTCCTCCTCTGGTCTTCTCAGGGGTGAGGGTCCCACAAAAGACAGAGTTCAATGGATTAATGAATGTTTGGGCCAGCTGGGAATGCCTGCTGCCTCCCCTGGGGGGACAGGTTTGAAACTGTTCCAGCAGACTCTGGAGCTGTGGCATTGCTTTGTACCACTGCAGTTCCCTGCTGCAAGGCCTCAGCAATAATTCTGGGGTTTTTTGGAGGATCTTTGATGGTTTTGTGCTGGTTTGTGACCCCTCCTCTGCTGCCCCTCACGTGAATGCCCCATGGATGTGGCCGCCCCAGGGTTGGGTGGGTTTTACAACTGAGCCACTTTGTGTAAGGCAGGGTGGGTGTTCTCTCCCTTGCCACACACCCAAAATCTCTCCTCCCCCTCATCAAACTGAGCCAGAGCTGATTCTTCTCCCCCAGCCTTGTTTAGCCTTCCTTACCCCTCTCTTTAGACCTGGACAGTAGCACCACCTTTACCTTTGCTCCAGTTCCCATCAGGTGGCTTCACTCACAGACCAGTTCCCTTCAGGAACATTTGAACGAGGCTTCAGTGGTCACAACTTCTTTATTAATTTTGCCATAATGGCAAAGTCCTTTTCAAACAGTGTTTAAGCCATTAAACATTCAGTCTCTCACACCAAGCCTGACAGAGTTCAGGGAGCATTTGGATAATGCTCTCAGGAACAAGTTTGTGACTCTTGGGGATGTCCTGTGCCAGACCAGGAGCTGGGCTTTGATGGTCCTTGTGAGCTCCTTCCAATTTGGGATATTTTAATCTATTATTAACTCCATTTCTATCCTATTCTGTCATTGAGGGATTTTCAGTTCTTGGGAAAAGACATCAGCAAAAATGTCTGTGGGGCCCTCAGCCCCAGCTGTTTGGGTGTATTAATGCTCTTCTCCTCTGCCACACTTGCCAGGTTTAGCCACCATCACCTCTGGGGCAGCCACTGTGGTGAAATCCAAAGTTCTGCAACATTTCAGGTCCTCTGTAAAACCAGATTTGGTGCAGAATCCCATCATCTTTGTCTCCAAAGGGTTTTGTGGGGTCCAGTGTTTCCACTGAGTGCCTGCTGCTCCTCAGATTGAATTTGAAGTGTTAAATTTTACTGTAAATCACCAAACAACTGAAAATCTGCAGCGAGAGAGGTTCTGTGATTGAGGCTCTCAGGTGCTGCTTGCAGCTGAGTCAATCAGGCTGCAGTGGTACCAAAGCAAATGTACAGAATAGCGTGGAGCTGGATTTAAATCTTGTAAAAATCTGGGTTTTTTCTCCTTGTCTTTTAGAATTAGAGGGAATTTTCGTTGTAAAAAATAGGGGAGTATCTTTTCATCTCTTCAGTCTTTGGTCTCATTACAAGGTTAGCTTGGTGTTCACAGTGCTGTAATTCTTGTAATTGCATCTTACAGTTTTTAAGTGCATGGCAAAGTGGGGTTTCTATCTTCATCAAGTACATTTGAGCTGGTGAAATATGAAATAAATACCATTTATAAATCTGCATATATATGTCATTTTATGACTTATGCTTATATAATTCACATTTTCATACTGCAGTCACAAAAGATAAAGAAATTACATAGATGGAAGATACTTTGTTCACAGCAAGCTCTTCAATCAAACAGCCAGGGGAGATATCTAAAAAGGAATATATTCCGATGCCTGGAAGTTGAAAGTCATCACATTCATATTAGAAATAAAACATGCATCTTAAAAGAGAAAACATATATTTACTGTATGATTTATCTGGGATTGTGAATGATTCTTCCTCACTGGAAGGCATCCTCTGAGTTAGATGAATGTTGTGTGTCATAGAGATACTGTATTTGAAAAATATGTAGCATTGGGAAGTCTTATGGCTTTGTGCTACAAAACAGATAAAAAAATTATGAAAATGGTCCATTTTGCTGCTGAAATCAATCAATGCACAAAATCCATTAGTTTTGAATATTACTCTGGCTTCTTCTGCCACTGATGGCTGTCAGCTCTGTTTGGAAGCTGCCTCCAATCTCAGATCTGTGATTCCCACATTTGTGTAACCATAAATCCAGGTGCCTGCAAGACAGAATCCCTCTTTCTGTCTTCCACCTCAGAGAAATGAAGTCTCAGACTCTGTTGTCTTGGAAACAAGGTTTTAAATATCAAGGTCCTGTTAGTTGTGCGCAAAAATTAGAGTTGTTCTGGTATGTTTAGAAGGCCTTGCTTAGAGTAGTCATTTAAGTCAAATTCAGTATAATATTTTTTTGGTACCTTTGTGTCTAAACAAAAGGGAGACCCTATTTTATATGGGCTGCATGTCCAGGGGATCAGCTGAGACAAAGCAATGGTGAAAAGCATGAAAATGTTTGAAATGGCAGCATACAGATAAATGTTAACCCCACTTCTTCACCCTGATGCAAAATGCATCTCTCTGGGAAGGAAAATGAGAGTGTAAAATTCACCAGACTTGAAACATGGAGAGAGTGAATCCGAAAGATCCCTTTGAATTAGATCTCACTTGTACAGAGGGGAAATAGGAAGATGTCTTGTGCTTGCAGTCTGTTGCTAACAGTTGCATTACTTGCCCTTTTGGTTTGCACTACATTCTCTCTAAGTTCAACATTTATACCCATTAAATTTCAGTCTTTTAAAGACCATAGATTTTAAGATCATGAATGTCAGACAGTAACAGCAATACAGTTTTTCCTGAATATTTCTTCAAGAATAAGTCCATGCATTTTTTTTTTTTTCTTTTTAAAAGGCAGCCTCATGTCCTTACTTGTGTTGAGATGTAATATTTCAAATATTACGTCTTTACTTCAAGTCTGACTATGAAAGCCTTGGAGAGGACTGCATGTTATGTTTTATAACCTTATTTATAAAAGTGGGGACAGAAGAAACTAAGAGGAAGATATTTGGGGTGTGAAAGGGTACTGGCTTTACAATGAGCAGTGAAACTGCCTCTTTGAGTGGGCTTGGAGGTTTATTGAAGCTCTCCACCCTGTTCTTGCTCTAAGCAGCAAAGCCTTGGCAGGTGAAAAGCTGAGCCTTGTGATAGAAAATGCTCTTTGCTCAGGGAGTTGTAGGGTTCTCTTTGTAGCTTGTTTGTTTATGTCATGATTTAAGGTCTCATCTTGCCCTCAGGCAGCTGAGCAGAGGGAATAAAGAGATTAAAGATGAGTGGAAAACAAGACCATTGGTCATTATAATGGAGGGAACCAATCCTTCTATTTCACCTGTGACAGTAGAGAGAAGGTAAATTCAATTTTCACCTGAACTTTCACTCCTGCCTGTCCTGTGACACGCTCTGTGCATGCCTCCCTTCAGAGGTGTAGGGAAGGATGGAACAGGAAAGCCCTGTGAATGTGATTGCCTCACGGAAGATTTTAAAAATGTGGAAACTGTGAATGGAATTGAAATGAAGGTGGCCTTCGACATACCAAAACCCTAGTTGATGAATACTTGAAAAGCTGGTATGTCCGGGATGAGTAATCCCCTAGTTTAGATATGCAAGACCCTCTGGTTGCTGATAGGTATGGTAATGTAAGGATTCCTATTGGCTGTATGCAAATACTGTAGAATTTGTATGTTACAGGAGATTGGTTAGTGGAATTTAGAATATTCAGCATAGAAAAGGATTTATTGCATTGTAACCANGACTTAAGTTTTAGGATCCAGCTTGTAGAGATCTCTCGTCTCCGTCCGCCGTCCTATTTTCACCCAGACAGCAATGATCTTACACAGAGGTGCTGAGTTTCATTCCCACACTTGGTTATTCCTCCCTCCAGCACTCAGCACCAAAGCACACATTCAGTTCATGCTCTGCTAGTCAGACGAAGATGGCTGTGTGTTACTCTCCATCCTGTGCTCTTCAGAGTGCAGCTACAAACAGCGATGTGCACTTGGTGCTGGAAGCCAGGCTGGCACAGAAATACCAGCAGAAGCCTCCTCTGCGTTCCCTTAGAGGCTTTGGAGCCGTTCCTGGAGACTGAGCATCCTCCAGACAGAGCTGTAATGACAACTGGCAGTGATTAGCACCTCTGCTAGGAAACTCGACGTTGCCTCCCAGCACCAAATGCCAGCCTGGGTGATTTCTTCTGCAGTGCTTTGGCCTTCTAGGCTGTCACTGGGGGTGATGGGTGCCCAGTTAAAGTGAGGATTTCTCTGCAGTTACTGTGGTTTTCCTTTCCAATAACCTTTGTCATGTATGGTACCTGCAGAACTTACTCATGTTGTACCAGGTGCTAAGAACCAGAAAATAGAATATAATTTTCCTTCTGAAGTTTCCGTCTTTTTCACCATCCATATTAAATATTGTGCTAAATAGTGATTTTAATGACTGTCTCTCTGTATATAAATAAGGACATTTTTATCTCCGAATTTTTTGCTAGAAGGTGAAAAAAAACAAGAGAACAGATACATCAATTATTTATTTTTTTCTCCCTCCTTCCAACATTTTGAACAATCTGAAGCCTAAAAATATGTAACTTGATTTAATCAATCTTCCAAGGAACCCTCCCATCATTCATAGGACCAGCAGTGGAGATACCATGGTCTCATATGGGGAAGGAGTCAAATTCCAAAGCTCTGTATATGAAAAGGACCAAGTGAACTAACAAGATTACAGATTATAAATTCCATGTTTGTTTCAAAACCAGTTGACATCATTTACAATTTTGTTCAATGGGAAATCTCTTATTTGCTTTGATAATTTTTTCTTCCAGGCTGTTAGTTGCTTTTTCCCAGGAATTTACGTTCTCTTTTGAAGATTACATGTAGCTTCCAGTAACATAATAGTGTTAGTGTCCATTTATATATGAAATAACATTGTTTTGAAATACTGCATTCCAGTTGTTAGTGTTTCCAAAGGATATTTGTTCCTGGAGCTGCACTCATCATAATAACAGAGTTAAGAGAAATTGCAGCAAGAAAAGTTGTGGCAAGGTAATGACAAATGCCATTTGTAAAGAAAACTAGGGTTAAAACAATTTAAGCCAATTCAATTTCAGTTCCTGACTGCCGGGGCAGACAGATTCATTTCAGAGGAGATCAGAGCAGCGTTTCCTGGTAGTCAGTGAAACAAGAGCTCACTGTGCACAGGACTTGGTCTGTGTCCTTTTTCAGCTTGTCATCTCCTCCCTGTGCCTTTCTGTGCCCCGTGTCTCCCCGCAGACCCCCGAGGAGCTGGAGGATGACTCCGATTTCGAGCAGGAGGATTACGATGTGCGCAGCCGGACGAGCGTCCAGACTGAGGATGACCAGCTCATCGCTGGCCAGAGTGCAAGGGTGAGTACAAACCCAGCGAGGGTCCAGCAGTGACCATAAAATCTGTGCTCACAAAGCCAAGGCTGTGATTTCCAGGGTGGTTTAAGAAAGGATGGAGCCAGGCTGACAGAGGTATTGAAGGGTTTTTCATGTCAAAGCTATTTAAGCAGCATTTATTGAATGATCTTGAGGCTTTTTGGTGCTGAGTCTCAGCTGCTTGCTCCAGCTACTGCTGTAAGAGAAGGCTTTGGAGGCTTGGAATGTGCTGAAGCTGTGGGAGTAGTCAGCAAATTAAAAAAAAAAAAAAAAAAAATCCCATCAGGGCAGCATGTGCTGTATCCAGAGAAATCTTACATTAGTCATGTTTCCCAGTGTGCAAACCTGTCAAGAAGATCTGTTTAAGCTACTGAGTAGTCCCTGTAATTTAATTGTAATTGAAGACATTTGCTACTGAGTCAATGTAATTTTACCAGGGTAATTACATCATGATAAACTCCAGTCACTGTGATTTGCGACCTCAACTCGTGCATGGGGATTGCAAAATAAACTGATGAGTGCTTTGGGGGTCACAGGTGCTGGGGGAGTGAAGTCTGTTAACACTCAGGAATATTCCTGTTAACACCCAGGATTATGCCACCCTCTGATGAATGTTTACCTTTTACTGAACAGGCTTCTCAGCTCAGATTATTATTTTTAAAAAAAATCAGAATGTAATTCTATGCATCATGAAAATATATTTGACTGGAAAGAAAAGTTTTTTTTAAAGAAAAGCCTTTTAACATTTTCCAGGAGGGAACCAGCAGGAAACTGGGAATTCTCTGAATGATTTTCATGGCTGTTTCACACAAGTCTGGTTTGTTCTGATGTGCTAGAAGTGAAGCTATGAACTAAATAAGAAACATCCTCCCTACACAGTCAAACACCAGCAAAGCTGGTAACTGGAATGGGGATTTCTTGCCTTGGAGTCTGGAAGAGGATTTGTAGGGCTGAAAACCAGCAGGCAAGGATGCTGTGAAAGCTCAGAGGACCAGGACAGAGTTTTCAGCTGCTGTAGGCTGGAGCTTGACACAAAAAAAAAAGTGTAACAAAAATCTGAAAGCTTACTCAGAGGTGTGGGAGAAAGGCAAGGCATGGATCCAGTGTAGAGATTTCTTTTTGTCTTAAAATTATTTCCCTGAATATTGAATACAGATGGTAAATAAACCATACCATGTATCAGAAAAACTAGAGTTTTGTCATGACATCCCTAAAGCAAAAAATACCTGGATTCCTTACTGTGAGCCTTGTGACAGAACTGTTCTGGATGTAGCTGACTGTCTTTTGTGATTTTTTTATATTTTAAAAGGCATAAAGTCCTGTTTGAGATATTCAAAGTATTGACTACTAAAGCAAATCTCAGGTGTAACAAATAAGATACAGTACAGATTATTTTGTCAAATTTCACAGCCTTTCTCATCTTTTTGGTTACATTTAGGGCTGGGTAGCATCTCATGCTTTCTTGATCTGAAACACAAGTAAAGACTGCAGTAATTTTTCTTGCTAAGGATGGAGTTCACCTGGGGATTTAGGAGTCTTAAATTCTGTTACATTTATTGTGGTTATTATTACTGCTGCACTTAAAACCTTCTGCTTTGATCAACTCCACACTGTATAAACATAATATATCATAAAGACTGTTCCTGAATAACACAGATTGCAGTGTGGCACAGAAGAAAGAGATCATAAAAACCTAAAAGTGAAACATGCTAAGCCCAAAGTGCCCAGACCCCAGTCTGGAGTGCTAAGCAGAGTAGAATCTTATCTGAAACTTTTCTGTGGAAAAGATGCAAAATACTTTTATTTGTGCAATGTAATGGATTTGTTTAATATGCCTACTCCATAAGGCTGTTAGTGTTTCAGTGGAAAGACTTGTGTTGGTCTTCAGTAGAAATAAAACTGGGATTTACAGCTGCATTTGCTGTAGGATATGGCTGCTTTGAAAGCACATCAGCAGCTGGAACAGAAATATGAAAGCACTCTTTCCCAGTTTAAAGAGTGTTCAGGTGAAGCTGCCACTTGAAGAAACCACAGGCAAGTCACGCAGATAAACTTCCCAAATTTCACTGCTCCTATCACATTCTCTTAACTTCGGTTAATTCCTCAGTTCTGTTGTTTTATGTGCATTTTATATATTTATTTATTTATTAGCTTGACTTACACTGCATTTTTTCTGTGCAAAGACTGTTATGCTAACATTTCAAACCACTGAGTTACATTGATAAGGCCTAATTAAAACTCGTCTTGAATTTTAATTTGATTAACTTGCAAATTTCTCATTTTCTGATCTACTGTTTATAACCCTTTTTAATTTCAGTTGTGGAAAAGGTCAATTACGAATTTTTAAAAGCCAAGAGCATTTTAAGAATATGTAGAAAAAGACTTCAGCTGATTGAAAGTGACATAAACAAGAAAAAAATGTAACGACACTTAAATATGTGTCACACCCCATTAAATGCATAATGTGGTCTTCAGAACCCCTTGAGCCAAATAGTAGCTTGACTTGGAAATCATTATTCAAAGTGTCCATTTGATCTTCAAAAGTAATTACTATAATTTTTAGGGGTTTTTTAGAGGGGGCTTTGTGCTTTGTTCGTGCTGAGGCAGATCAGTACCAACCTGTCCAGTGCCTTTTGCATCTCTTCCGAGAGAAAATGAGAACACTAAATATCATCAAAAGATGTGTTTGTTACAATTCTCTTCAAATGTATCATCTCGTGTGTCATAGCTTATTTTAGTGTTGTGTTAATCTGAAATCCTCCATTTCTGACAGAGGATGAGTCTAGGGGAGACACAGCAATTCAGCCTGCCTTTTCTCATAAATGTCACTCGTTTTATTCCTCCTCATAATTGAGATTTAATCCTCCTTTGTCAACTGGTGAATAATCACAACATCATAAATATAAGTTTTATCATCTTGAAAGTGCAAGAAGAGGCTTAAACACGCTGTGGATGTGCTTTTGCCTGTCCTGACAGAAATCAAATGCCCACAAGATTTTGCTGGGCGTCTTCAACTCCCATAAAAAGAAACTCAGGCTGTTGGGACCCTTGGAAAGATCCAGTTTGTAGCTTCCTATTTTCATGCCCAACTCCTGTTCTTCCTGCAGGCTATCATGGCTCAGCTGCCCCAGGAGGAGAAGGCAAAGATTGCTGAGCAGGTGGAGATATTCCACCAAGAGAAGAGCAAGCTGGATGCAGAGGTGGCCAAGTGGGATGACAGTGGCAATGACATCATCGTGCTGGCCAAGCAGATGTGCATGATCATGATGGAAATGACAGATTTCACCAGGTGAGGACAAAACAACCCCAGCTGAGGAGCTCAGATGTGCCACACCTTCCCTTTTCTGCTGGGTTTGTACCCTTCGGAGAGGATTTGCTATTTTGGGGATGCAAAGCCAAGGGACACTCCTCATGTGCACTGCCCTGGGTATTTGTCCAAACGGGCTCCATCACATGAAGTTTTTGTGCTATTTGCAAGTCTCTTTTATTTGCAGATCATTTTGTATTTCAGCAGCTAAATTAGTCTGTGACCTTACAGACACTCCAGTGACATTTCGTTTAGTACCCATCTAAATGCATGTGCCTCTCTGAACTTTCAACATTTCAGCACAATTTGTGTCAATCAAAAATAATGGCAAAACTATTTATATCATTTGAACACTGCAGTTCCTTCAAAAAAAAAAATCCCAAATGAAATGAAACTAGTTTGATCTAATGCTTCGTGGGAGTCTGTCAGTAATGATTTTTTTCTTTTTTTTGCTTTTATTTATTTTCCCTATTGATGTCTTGTTCTTCTCTAATTGCAGTGTCCAAAGGCCATTCATTAATGATACAATATAAACAGAATTATTGTCTTAAACTATGGACATATTGTTAATCACACCAGGGAGAACAGTTTACAAGATTCTTTGAATTCCAGATCACCGTAGTAAATTAAATTTTGTTCGGTGTTTATTTTTAAAGTGGGTTCAAAAGTTTAAATGGTATTTATCAAAATATGATTACACAAAACGGGATGGAAGTTTTCCTGGTTTTCTTCAGGATTAAAATCAGACATCCATTTATTCACCTCCTCGTGTTGCCCCATTTTGCAGAATTCTATGTCACTTTTGTATTTATATTGTCTTGGTATTTCTGATCCTCCTGCCAGCACAAAATAGAGTGAAATCTGCCCAAACAGTGTCATTGTATCATGGAAGGAAGAAATGATGGCCTGAAGAAAGAGCTCAGAATATGCACAATTTCTGCAACCTCCTGGACAGCCTTTGTTATATTGAACATGAAATTGAAAGGTTTATAATTGTGTTTTCTAGCATCAAAAGAACAAAACTAATTTGAGAATGAGATAAAAACTGACACATTTGAAGTAAATAAAAAAAAAAATCAAAGTGCACCTCTGTCTGCTTCAGATTCAATAATAAGTTGTTTGATATATTCCATTAAAACAGAAACAAGCCTTTCACACCCTTTTGGTTGGCTGTAACCTCAGCACTGTTCTAACAGAATAATTTTTCAAATGCTTGGTGTTTGTGACAGTCAGAGCTGCTCATGTAATTAATGTAGAAGCACACGAGGTCACCAAGAAGTATTTTTGCTGCAGTTTAAGTTCACCAGAAGAGGGATACTTGTATTTCATCTGTTTAAGGTGGTAATGAAAGCCTAGAAAGAAGATTAAAATGGAAATGTGTTTCAGCATGTTATTCTTGTCATTATAGATTTTAAAAATAGAAAAAATTATGCAATGTTGTGCTTAGAAAAAATGCCTTCTGTTTCATTAAAAAAAATATTTGATCATATTGTGATTTTTCCATTTAAAAAAAAAATGGAAAATAGACTCACTTCCAGCTGAGACTTTCTCAGGAGCAGCAGCAATTTTATTGGTGCAAGCAGGATTAAAGTTTTGATTCTGAAGCAAACTCAAGAAAGTCTGTGGAGACTTTGTCTTGATACATTTTGGTAGCTTTAATGACTGAAATCACAATTCTGAGCATCATCTTAAAAATACAGTGAAAGATCAGGCTTGAAGTCAATTATACATGTTTTAAGTGTAACATTCAAATGTGTAACATGATTATGCTTCACCTCTCTTTATTTTCCAACAAAAAAATCTACTTAAAAAAAAGGTTTTCTAAGATGTGACATTCTTGCCCTAGACATGATGGACTGAACATTTAGCACTGGCTTGGGAATCACATAATTTTGAAATAGTTGTGTATTCCAGGAACAACATTGTCTTAATGAGCACTTAAAAATGCATCTACTATTAAGTACAGCTCATGTGCTTGAAGGCACCATCGGACTAAATTGCCAGCGAGGCATTTTGTGAGGGAGAGGAAATACAGCAGACACATTTCTTAATCAAGCTGTACCATGAAGTACTTAAAAGGCAAAATTGTAATAAATTAAGGAGACATTTGTGCTACTGTTTTGAAGTCAAGCACTAAACACGGTCACTAAAACTGTTGCCTTTGGTGATTTGTTGAGGTTGTGGGTAATTGTCTTGTGTCTCACAGAGGGAAAGGCCCCCTGAAGAACACATCCGACGTCATTAACGCAGCCAAGAAGATTGCAGAGGCAGGATCCAGGATGGACAAACTGGCACGGGCAGTAGCTGATCAGGTAGCCCCAAAATGAGCTGAAATACCACATAACCTCTGTGGATGAGTGGCCTTTGGCAGGGAAAATCTTACCAGAGAATTGCCTGTTGAGAGTCTGGATCCCCATCTTCCCGTTGGACGGAAGTTGGTTCTTCCAGACCCATCTGCGTTTTGCAGAACAGGAAAGCCATAAATGAGTCTCTCCAAAGATCAGAAATGCCTGACTTGTTCCCCAGCCTCACTTCTGGACCTGTTAGAATGAGACAGAGACTCTTTCAGGTTGGAAAAGACCTGGGAGATCATCACATCCAAAATGTATTTGTTAAAAAAAGCAGTAGGGACTTGGATGCTCCGTTCCCCTTGCCAAATGCCTTGGAATCCTTTGATTCTTTTCAGCTCATTCTTCCAGCAATTTTCCCTTGATTTAGCACTTTACTCCTTGAAGGTTCTCTGACTCCCTGTTTTCTGGATTGCCTCAGTGCATTGTGCATTTTGTGGGGTCTGTGTCCTCACCTCCTTTACCAAATTCATGCCACAGCTGGACAGGTGACCTTGCTGTATATATATATTTTCAGATTAGATTATCTATTCATCTGGAGAACAAAAGGAAGCATTGTATTAAAAGTCAAGATCTAAATTTCAAATCCTGGCCCTACATAGCTAATTTTTGATTCAGGCAAATTAAATTTCAGTATGTTTCCCTTGTTAAATTTCCTCTAGTTTCTTTCATTTTATCATCATCAAGAGAAAATTTGCTGCAAGTGGGAGCTGGTAACTTCCTTGTCTTTTTCTCTTCACAATAAGAATGTCATTTTCTTCTTCAAGTAAGAGAGTGATAGTGTATAACATGCCCTACAATGGAATATGGGCCAGAAGGGCAAAAATCCCAAAGCTGCCCATTTTCCTGTAACTTCAGAAATACTTGGTTTAGATCTTCTTCAGCAGCAGCAAGCATTTTTCCTGTAGTTAACCCATTGCAGTCCTCCAAATGTAGCATCTGTTCATTTTAACACAAGAAAGGAGAAATCCATCTGTCAGCTGATGAAATTCCAGGTCTGCAGTATTTGCAGAGGTGGAATATTTTAAAGAAAGAAACAGAAGGAGACTTGTTATGCTTAGAGTGCCTTGAGTCACATTTTAAATTTCAGAGGACTGTAGCCCTAATAACAAACAGTGAAATTATTTTGAGAATGAAGTATTTGTTTTAATGCTTGCACTTTAATGATGTTTGACAGAACTCTGAAGACCCTCATGCAATATAAACTTTTTGTGGACAGATGCATTTTTAATTATTGTTCCAATGAGAGACCCTTACATTTTTTTTCACTTTAAGGTACTTATATTTAAAGCCTTGACAGCTCTGCAGAAGTATTGCTTTAAATTAATTCCTTTCAGTTCATAGACTTCAAGAGTAAATATTTTTATATTAAATTGGCACCAGTAGGGAGAAGTCTTTAGGGATTGATGCCTGAAAGGTGTGGCAAGTGTCTGAGGGAGGCTCTATAGCAGCCACGGTGAAGCTCCATCTTTGTTTATTATTTAGTTTTGTTTATTATTTAGTTATTATTAGTTTTAAAGGGCAACAAAAAAGCCAAGAGACTTTTTTTGGGGTTATAGACAGCAATATATCCAACTACTTCACCATGAACACATCCCATTAGCTGCTGGGGCCAGAGCACTGATTGCAAGGTAGGAGCTGTGATGTTGTTGACTCATGTGCATTTAATTCTATCAGTTTTTCTTGAAATGCTCTGGTGATATTTTTTTAAATTTGGCACAAACTCTGTAAGGTGATGCAAAGGCATATTTGGAATCCTTGTTCCCCAAGCTATGCAGGAACATTGTCAGTCAGGCTTTGCTGGTAGCCCCAAAGAGTATTTCCTGGGGACATGCTGTTAGCAGTGGACTCTTTCAGCTCTGTTCCACCAGAGTGAATTACTGAGGGCTGTTCTCCTGAGGCAAGACTCTGAATATTAACTAGAGGCTCTTGTTTGTTATGCTGTTGATACTGTGAGGGATGATGCAGTTTCTATTAAGAGTCCCAGAGACTATGAATAAATTGTACTGGAGCCCTTTCTAGTTCTATTGCTCGTGAAACCCTCTCAGCCTCCAGCACATTCAACCTGATCTAATCCTCTGAACATCTGCACAAATGCCAGGGGAGCTGCCAGCAGACAGGAGGTGGCATTGGAGTGGGGGTAAACACTCAGAACTGGGTTTGTCTGGACTTTAACTGGTCCATATTGGATGTTAACTCGGACATCCAGCAGGCAGCCTGGAGTTTCAGGTTAAACCTGGTCTTTTGGCTGCTCAGTACAATTCCATAAATTAATGCAGAGCATAATTTAAAATTATAATTTTCATAATGCTGATAAAAGAGGTTTCTCGTTTTTCAGAAAGATAGAGGGCATCTTCAGGTTCCAATTCATAAATACTGAGTTAAATGAAAGGTAGAATTAGAGTTTGCACATTTTATCTGGTACCTCATGTAAAGACAAAGCGGAATAGATCCACCTAAGACACACCCACTGCCTGATTGCTGTCCCCAGTGTCATGAGCTCCCCCTGATCAGTGTCTGTGCTGTCTGCAGTGCCCAGACTCAGCCTGCAAGCAGGATCTGCTGGCCTACCTGCAGCGCATCGCCCTGTACTGCCACCAGCTCAATATCTGCAGCAAGGTCAAGGCAGAAGTTCAGAACCTGGGAGGAGAACTCATTGTATCAGGGGTAAGCTGGGATTTGTGTTCAGACATTTGTTACCCTTGTAGCACTTGAAAAGGGAGCATTTTGGATTGCAGTAATGTACAAAACAAAAATCCACTGATTCATAAGCAAATTGTTTTATTTTTTAAATTCTATCACTATTATTCCAGGCCTTACAATAACTTGTGTAGAGCAGTTTGATTTTCCAATTACCCTTTGTTTATACTAACCTCGTAGAATCTTCATTCCTCCAAAAGAAAAGTAATTTCATAGCCTAGAAAGTCATTGCCAAGCTGTGAATATTATAATTATTTGGAGCTTTTGTATATTTGCTCATTATAAATCTTCTTTCCTTTGTTGGTGCTGGTAATTTCCTTCCTCTGTGCAGAAGCCAACTCTGTATGAAGTGCATATTGTTAAGATGGTGATGACTAATGGGATTCATTCACTCAGGTTCCAATGCACACTAGGTTTAGCAAAAGATTCTGGAAGGCCAGCAAAATATTTTAAATTTTGATTCATATGCTGTTTTCAAGTACTATTGCAAGCACAGTGATTACATACTTTAATACCACCCAGTTATTTCAGTCATTTTCAATGAACACTACAAACTTCTTGCACACAAACTTCTGTAGAAATAAAGACAGGCAGCAGTAATGTTATAAGCAATGAGATTTTTTTAAATTTTTGATTGTTTTTTTCCTTCTCTGTGGCTTTTAAGCCTCTGGGAGAATGCTCAAATCAAGAAGAAGCAATGACTGCTCTTCATGATTTTGTTTTTTCTTTTACACTAGTTTAGCCCCATGAAACATTTGTTATCCTCTAACTCAAGCACAGACCACATTTATGTAAATTTGTAACTAAAAAATAAATTTGTAATATTCCACTCTCCCGAGTGGTTGCAAAACAATAGAGATTTGTGAGACCCAAAATGTTCAAAACAAATTGTTTCCAAACATGGTTTTGAAAAAGCACCCTTTCATTGTTTAAGCCCAATCAAGTACGAAGATTATTAGGACAACAAACTTGTGCCCTTCATTCCATCCATGAGACTCCCCAGTGACTCCACTGGCCTTCCTCAAACATATCAGCAGTCACAGAGAGTGTTCTCAGTCACGTAACATTTTTAATTTTTTTTGCAAATAACTGTGGAAGGTCTTAAACATTTGCCAGGCTTTCTTGGATCAGGCATTCTGAGGTCATATACACAATCCCAAAAGGAGCTGCTTGAAGGTTCCTGTGTCTGTCCTGCAATTGGTCTTCACTTCTTGACGTATGTACGTGTGTAATTTTAACACCTTGATCTTCCCACAGCAATGAAAAGATCCTCTTCCATTTCCCTGACACCAGCGGCGTGATCTGTCCCTGTGTCACTGGCAGCTGACATCGTGCTTGCAATGATCTTTTCTTACCTCCTGCCATCCGGGTCCAGCCTTTCATACCCATTCAGTTGTCATGTTCATCTCTCTGAAACAACTCCCCGAATCAGTGCTTCTCCTGGCTTGGCTTTTGTGGTTGTGTGTGTTTCTTTTCTCAAGTCTCTTTATTCAGTGTTTGTGGATGCTGAATAAGCCATTGTGAGCCTTGCGCATCAACTCGTTCCTGGAACATCCCCATCCGTTGTGGAATTATCAGTGGCCAAACTGCTTGAGTTCATCATTCCAGTCTGGCATTGTTGGCACCCGCTGCTTCCCAGGCTCCATCACCATTGTGTTTCTGTTTGGTGGGGTTGTCACACTCAGTCTCAAAGGCAAAATGAGCTTCAACCACGGAAATTATTTGAGTCTTTTCCAAAGACTCGGTAAAACTGACCTACAGAAAATTTGAAGATTGCCCAGCTTGCTTCTTCTGCTGGTGCCCTGAGCAGGAGGGAGGTGTAGTGAGTTACCTCCTGTGCATCCCTTTGTGAGAGCATTATCTTGTGATCTGGCATGACCCAGTCAGAGCTTTCCTGGCAGTGTTTTCTGAGCTGTTGGTCTTCAGGGTGCTGGGTACTGTATGCTCCTTTGCTATCCAGAGGTCTGGTATCCAAGTGCACATCCACATCTGCTTGTCTACTTGCTGCTTCTGCTTCCATCTTCTTCTTCATCCTCTCTTGGATAGCCAATTACAAATAAATAGTATTTTATTTGTACTGAAATGAAATACCATTATTTGGCAACTTGCATACAGTACAATGTTAGAAGTTCTATAGAAATCCAGAACTCAAGCTTCCCAGCCTGTGACTACAGAAGTAAGTTTCTGTGATTGTGCTGTATTTAAGTGTTTTGATGTAAATATCAAGCACCATGACAATTATTACAGTATTGTAATTTACTGCTGTGTTTACAAAGAACCACGAGACAATTCAGATGGATCCAAAAGATGCCTTGTGATTCAGAACTATTATGGGGAGTAGGATCTCTGCTTGAATTTTTTCATTATTAAGAATATTAATCAATATTTATAAATGAAATGAATGTATGCATATGTATGTTTGAATCTTTGTGTGGGTGTATACATATTTATATATTAAGGAAAGAGACATAAAACCAATTAAAAGCTAAAAGACAGATGAAAGCCACCCCACAGTTCTTACAGTTTTGTTAGAGAAAAATATGTTGCAACAACTTCAAAAATACTGTGTACATAACATTTAATGTGCCGTATGTCTTTTGATGAAACTTTTATTCCTTTTTTTTCCCCCCAAGATTCAGTAGTTCAGTATGATTTACCTCTGAAAATAAGCATAAAGCTGATCTTGTTTGCTTTTTCCTCTGTAGATTGATATGATTCTAGCATAGCATATGAATGGTCCTTTTTGGCATCAGTGACTTTGCTGCAAATAGGAAAACAGATCAAAAAGTAAGAAAATGTCACAGTGCTGAACTGATCATTATTTCAGTAAAGAACCCACTGTTGTTTTCCCTTTTCTTTCTCCCATTCCTTTTCCCCTCCGCTCTTTTTTCTCCTTTGGTCTTTCCCACCAGACTCCCTCCATGCAGGCAGCAAAATTATTTTTACCAGTAAAGATCTGGCAATTTGAGTTAGCACACACCAGCTAATTCCTCATTAATATTAAGAGGGCAAGGACAATTTTTAGACTGTCTGTTGACTTGGCCTGTGTTCCAAGGTGAAACTCTTCACTCCTGATTCCAATGGTATTGGAAAGTTTTGAAAAGTAAAGTAAGGAAAAACTCTGATACCAGTTCTTCAGTGGAAACCCAAAAAAGATTGCAGGGAAGAAAAAAAGCAAAAATGTTGAGGAGGATGTTAGATGAAAACAAAAAGAAATTAGTATCAAAAATTGCAAAAGATTTTAAAAATATTTCTAACAGTGTAGGTGATAGCCTTGTTCCTAATAAAACTCTCTTTGACCTTGGTCCATAAACAGATATATATTCTGTTATTTTATATTTCAATATTCAATTTCTAGTTCCCCTCTGAGAATAAACAACCTCCTTTAATGAAATTACAGAGTAAAAGCACTTCAAAATAATTTGCTTTGTCTCTTGCTTTGGTTTATTTAAGGTAATGCATATTTGCTTCATAATCACTTGCAGAATTGTATTGGAATGAATCCTCTGAGGTGCTGAGAGTACACTGTTCTCAGTGAAGTAAATCCCATTTACATATACTTAGCTCTTGCTGATGGCCTTGCCTTTTTGTGGGAGCTACTTTTGCTCAACAGAGCTGCTTTTAATGATGTTTCTTATTTGGATAAAAAAATCAGACTTCTAACTCTAGGGCTGCTTTATTTTTCTAGCATTCCTGTCTGCCTTTTGTTGGCAAGAGAATTACAATAAAACAAATCTCTATATTCATTTCCTATTCTAGAACAAATATCCACTTGTTCTGTTTACTGCTGCTCAGAACCTGATCAGCTCATTTACCTACTATCCATTTTAGGCTGGAAGCTTGCATCTTTTAAAGTTCTTGTTTATGTCAGTAGATTTGCCACAGTTTTTCCCTGTAGGATTAGATTGAGCAGAATTTAAGAAAAACCCTTATCCAAGGCAGCTTCTTATCATGTTCAGGTTTGATTTAGAGCCCTGCAGATAAAATCAGCTGTATTATCAGAAAATTTGCCAGAGTGTTAAACTTCTGAAGCAGACAGATATGCAGTGTCCTGCAGCCACGTGCCTTTGAACACTGTCCAGAAGTGTGGAATCAACAGCTAAAGCACACTCCAAACACACACTTCAGCTGGATCCAGCTCCCTGTTATTTCCCAAATCCTGTTTATCTTAACATGATGGGCCCAACTGTGATACCCAGAGAAGGATTCCTATATTCTGTTGAAGATACAAGATGGTGTAGTTAAGATTGTGAGTTTATCAAGGAGTTCTTGCTTGAGGAGTTGAAGTGAGGAGTTCAGCAGGAACAGGGAGGTGAAAGGGCTGGAGCCACCCCATTGATTTTGGGTAGGACATGATGAAAATTGATATAACACTTGGACTGGGAGGGTGGATACATTAAAGTATGAACAAACACAGATACACTGCAAAGTAATTCCATGTTCCTTTGTGATCAGTGATATGAGTAAGGTAACCACAAAGAGCCAGTCCTCATCAAATATGAATGAGCCCTCATTATTTATCAGAGAATAAGTGAGCATCCAGCAGTTATTTCAGATGAGCTCACCAGCAGTTTCCCTATCAATTCTGCCTATGGATCTTACATCCAATAAAAATGGCTTAAATTTCCTGCTTTTAATTAAGGCTGAATCACTCTAAACTACCCTATAATGTAAAAGCAAGTTGGTATCATGTGGGCAGTAAAGTATCAAGTTACTATGTATTAATTCTACAGACTCAAAGGAAAATCAGGTAGTTTGAAGTTTACCTGTATTAAAAGTAAGCAAGGCCATCTTCCATTGAATTTGGTTTTAGAGCAGTAACTTAAGAGCTATTGATGGAGTGTTTCATTTCCCTGCAACAAAAAGCATTTCTGGGGTGCTTTCCTTTGTTTTAAAGTTACCAATCAGAGAGAATCTTTGCATTTAAAATGCTTAAGAGGATAGAAAATGTGTTGATTTTGGAGTTTGGTAATCATTCTCCTGGACTAGGCAAGAATTGATGATTATGTGGAAGAAAGGTTCCTGAAGAGAGAGTTGATAAATTGACAAAACTGTTGGGTTCCTTCTCGTCAGGATTCTCAGGAGTGCAAAAAGGTTACTCAGCTAGCAACAAAATGAGTTTTGCTATAAATTTATGATAGAAATGGAACAACTGGCTCACATATCCTTGTCTCTAAACTGTGGAGAAGTGGAAAAGGAATTGGCTGCGTGGTCACACTCAAGGAGCTGTAGTGAAGGGTTCACTGTCCAGGGGGACAGCAGGGATGAGTCTGTTCCTCAGGGCTGGTGGTGGGACTGGCACTGTTCAACATCTTTGTCACTCATGGACTGTGGGATCAAGTGCACCCTCAGCAAATTTGTGACAGCACCGAGCTGCCTGGTGCCACTGGCACACTGGAGGGGAGGAATGTCATCCAGAGGGGCCTGGACAGGCTGGAGAGGTGGGTCTGTAAGGACCTGCTGAAGGTCAGCAAGGACAAGTGCAGGGTCCTGCAGCTGGGTCAGGGCAGTCCCTGACACAGACACAGCCTGGCAGGAGAATGGACTGAGAGCTGACCTGGCAAGAAGAGCTTGGGGGTTGATGAAAAGCTCCACATGACCCAGCAATGTGCACTGGCAGCCCAGACACCAAACATTCCCTGAGCTGCATCCTGGGCAGGGATTCTCCTCATCTCCCAGGCTACCAGCCACAGAGTGAGAGGACATGGTTGTAAGCTGTGCCAGAGGAGGTTTAGGTTGGACATTAGGAGAGTTATGCTCATGGAAAAGGTGGCCAGACTTTGGAGTGGGCTGTCCAGGGAGGTGGTGGAGTCACAGACCCTGGAGGTGTTTAAGGAGAGACTGGACAAGGCACTCAGTGCCATGGGGGTGCTGGGTCATAGGCTGGACTCAATGAGCTCAGAGGACTTTTCCAACCTACAGGATCCTGTGATTCTGTGGAAGCAGAGGGTAAAGAACAGCACTTAGGAAATAATGAGGTAAGCCAAAGAAATAGGAGATATGAAATGTTCAGGGGAGGAAAGCCAAACCAAAAGCAAGATAGGAGCATGAAATGAAAGAATTGCAGTACTGGGAAAGGACTGAGATGAAGTCAGGACCATAAAGTTGGTTGAACTCCATAATAATCTCTACTTTCCTAATATAACAAGCAAGGAGAGAAAATAAAAAACTAAGGGTTCTTATTTTGACATTGTGAAAAGACAGCTTCCAGGACAGGAAGCCTGGGGCTGGGTTGTGAATGTGAGACCTTGATCTACATTGTGTATTCAAGTAGCTCATGTCATCTGCTTTGGGAGATATTAAAGGCATGAAATATACAGAAAGATGTTTTAGCTGGACAGTTTGGGTTGGAGATATATTTAAGTAATCTCTGCATGAGTGTTTGAATGTGTTGATACATGTGAGGGTGAAATACAGCCATAGTGTACTTGGCTCCAAAATATATGGTTATGTGAAGCATATATACTTATACAGGTCTGGATAAACCTTTATCTGGAACAAATTTGTTTGAACTGACTAATTTAGGAGTCTCCAACTCCTGCTGGCACGGAATGTCCCTCAGTACGTTGTCCATGAAGGGACTACCCGATGATGTGGTAACATAAAAAATTTATCATCCTGACACTGAGTCAATTTACTGCTCCTAAAGGACAAAGGCACCAGTGAGTTATGCAGGTTAATCAAAATGAGTGCTGATAAAATCCCTCATGGTCATGTATTCATTATATGTGATATATTTTACAGAAGCTCTGTCTTAGGGCTTTCTCAAAGTTAAAACAGTGAAGAATTCCTAATTATCCTATGAAACATCTTAAAGATGCATAATATAAAAAAATGTTGCATAAATGCATGTACCTGTAGTGGCTCTAAAGCTGTTTGCAATACCTCTCCCAGATATCTGACAACAGGAATTTAGTTCATTGTATGTAGCTGACCTGTTGCATCCCAGTGAAGGGAGCATGGAGCAGGAGCTCAGGGAGTTTATGCAGTTGATTCCTTGGAGGGATTCCAGCATGGAGCAGGAGCTCAGGGAGTTTCTGCAGTTGATTCCTTGGAGGGATTCCAGCATAGAGCAGGAGCTCAGAGAGTTTATGGAGTTGATTCCTTGGAGGGATTCCAGCATGGAGCAGGCGCTCAGAGATGATTCCTTGGAGGGATTCAAGAATGGAGCAGGAGCTCAGAGAGTTTATGCAGTAGATTCCTTGGAGGGATTCAAGAATGGAGCAGGAGGAGCTCAGAGAGTTTCTGCAGTTGATTCCTTGGAGGGATTCCAGCATAGAGCAGGAGCTCAGAGAGTTTATGGAGTTGATTCCTTGGAGGGATTCAAACATGGAGCAGGAGCTCAGAGAGTTTATGCAGTTGATTCCTTGGAGGATTCCAGCATGGAGCAGGAGCTCAGGGAGTTTATGCAGTTGATTCCTTGGAGGGATTCCAGCATGGAGCAGGAGCTCAGAGAGTTTCTGCAGTTGATTCCTTGGAGGGATTCCAGCATGGAGCAGGAGCTCAGGGAGTTTCTGCAGTTGATTCCTTGGAGGGATTCCAGCATGGAGTGGACAGTGTAGCAGCTGAGAAGATCTAATGCTGGTAATCAACCCTTTTCAAGTCAGAAGTTGTACAAGAGTCCTCCAGAGGTCTCTTTTAAGTGAGCTCACTTTTGAATCGAAGTTTGTACTTTGATTCAGCCAAGAGAAAGATCTGCAGGATCTTGTTCCTGTGTCAGGGAGTTCACAGGGTCTTGCCTTTGTCAAAGGATTGGATGATAGTGCATACCCTGAGCTTTGGGCTTCAGGGGGATCATAACTGTGATCCACAGAAAAAACTGCAGAAGCCTCTGGACAGGCTATTTTTTTTTTATTAGTTCCTTCAAAGAAGGTGGATGGTGGCAGACAGAGTTTATGTAAGGAAAAACAGATGAGCAAAGCTCAAGACACAACTGAAAAATCCAACAAGAAAATATTTTTTGTGCAATAATCTCGGTTCTTTTGAAGCTCCAATTTTTTTGTATAAGGCTATTTTTAGGACTAAGAAAATACCTCATTTTATATGAATGCATGTATAAACACACACAAATATGAAATTATAGATCCCTGCATAAATGGAAAGATGTTATCTAGAATTTAATTTGCAAAGCAAAATTACACTGCACTTGTCTTCATTAGAATATATTCATGGAGACAAGAAGCACACACACCATCTATATGTCTGCCTTCAGTAGGTTTAAATTTAGACAGGTCAGACTTTTATCCTTATTAAGAAGCATTTTGGCTCTGAGGAACATGCTCTTGTGCTTTATCAAGTGACTAATATTCATGCATTTGTGATGATTAAATTTATTGAAATTTCTCTTTAGAACAATTTTCTGCAAAGAAAAGCATTTCTGACACCAAACAATATTAAGCCATTTAATTCCTTGAAAACAATGTAAAATGTTACAGGTTCAAGACTGAGCCTTGAAACAAATACGACCATGGAAAAAGGTTAGAGAGTTGAAGGGAATAGTATTGTATGTGCTTCATTACGTACTGCATTTGCTTTAAAAACAAAAATTCAAAGCTCGCCTGCTGCAGTAGTTACAGCTTCACTTCAGCCTGCTTTCCTATTCCAGGCCATGCTGAATGAGCTGGGAAGAAAATGGGAATATAATGGCTTTGTTATACACAAATTACACCAGCCCTGCAATAATTAGCAGGGCTCAAAGGCCATTCTAACACACCCTAAGATATGGTCCCAAAGGATTATTCCTGTAAGAATTACTGTAAAGGAAGAGAGGACTTTGGTGCTATCTTATGTTCACTTGTTTTCCTGCCTTATGGCCTTTAAAAGAGATGGTTTGGTACCAAGTATCTCCATTTTGTATTAAATAAGAATTCCTTTTCCCTGGGGCATGCTCAGCTGGCCTCCCTAATGCACAGCATAGATTTATGGCTAATAGGTTCATCCCAAGGCCATAAATGAAAATGAGGTTTGTTTCTTGCACATGGGGACTGGATTTCCATAATGACAGATTTAACCCACAATGGGAGATTTGGATTGTGTTTCTTATGCAGAAGTACATCTTGTAGCTCTTGCAATTATTAACTCCTTGAATTGGAAAGTGGTAACACTAAATCCCACTTCTGAAAGTACTATCAGATGGTGCTTTTGCAGATAATAAAAGAATAACAACTAAAATTCAGACTCATCAGTTACTTTGACTGTAATTGTATTTCTCGACAGCCAGAGTTTCAGACAAGTAACACACACATAGAAGTGTTCACAGACAAGATGTGCCCTCAAGGGAAAACATCAGCAGGTTTTTCCAGCCTGAGCAAAATCAACTGCAAGTACTGAACAGTGCAGCTTCCAACAAAGTGTTTAATAAAATCCACAAATGTGATGTGTTTCTATTAAATGAGGGAGGTCATAATGGCCTTTAGGAAGAGAGCTAACAGTGAGGAAGGTTAAAAGCAGCCTTCTATCCTTAACCTCTGAAATATTGTTGTCCACACTTGGGACAAATTATTAAAATTATTATTTATGTACCTCATAGAAGCAAAGGAAGAATAGTTCTGTTATCACATCTAATCTTACATGACTGATAAGCAGCTGCTTCAACAAAAAGGGTTTGTTTTGTATAATGTAATTAAGACATTGATATGAAGTCAAGGTAAAAAACTATCCAGTATCAAAAAAATCAATCCTAACTACTGTTAGATATTCTCAAAAGCTTTCTTTAAGCATCAGTTCTTTCTGATTCTGACTAATACATCATCAAAACCTTGTGAACTGGGTTACCAGGTAGGTAATAGCATGTCTAGAAACTGAGATGAAGTATCCAAGTAATGTGTCCTAAATCTCATCAAAGACCAAATTAGGATTCTGTGAAACTGGATTAGAGCATCAATGTCTGAGCCAAAAGACTGCAGAAACATTTTCATCCCCTTTTTATACCTGCATCTGGTTTCAACATCTCCATTGTCAAAAAGTTAGAGAAGTTACAGCTTTCCTGTCAGGTAGGATGTTCCATATTTCATCGTTCCCTAACTGTGACAGGTAATGTACAGAAAGGATTTTCCCTCTCATCCATCCTGCTGATGCCTGCAGCAGCTGGCCCTCTTTGGGTCAGAGGTGTGTCTGTGTTAAGCTCTCAGACTTTCTTGATATGTGTCACTCTGGCATTTTTACATGGCCTTTCCCAGCTCTCAATTCCTTGCAATCCATCCTTTTTTACCTTCTGTGTCTGTGCCAGTCTGGGAAATGCCTCTGCAGGGTTGGGTCCCTGTGCTCAAACTTCACAGACAGCACCCAGAGGTACCTGTGTGGTTCCTGCCTTTCTCACCACGTGTTCATCCTTTAAAGCAGACAAAAAAGCACATTGGCTTTTTTTTTCCCATCAGATCTTTGAGGTCAAACTAGGCATGGACCCCTACTTTGAGTTGATTTCTGGTGCCTGGATGCGAATGATTAAATCAATTATTTGACCAGCATTCACAAAGTTTTCTTATGCTGTTAGGAAAATTTTGCTATTAAAGTCATCATTTACTATCTCTTTACATTTCCATGCATTCACTTAATTAATCTTGTTTTCCTTGAGGCGTTTGGAAGATTTCTGCACTTTCTTGAATGTATATACATTTTAAAAATGCTTTCATGAGATGTATTCTTTCTCTACTTTTATTCAGTAATGTGTTTAAGTCTATGTGCACAGCTCAGGCTTAACTTTTCTCATCACTTAATATTCTCTTTATCAACTACAGATATCCTACTAAGCAGGTCAAAACAAGATTTCAGATTTAACTAACCCCAAAATACCATCTGGGGTATAATGTGCCACCCAGTCTATTGACCTGTTTATATCACATTATCATGGTGGAATTTTCCATACTTCTCCATACTTTTTTATCTTTTTAGTGGAGAATATCCTTGGCCATACTCAGTCTTCCAGGATTTAACTGTGCTTCTTCCATATCTTCCATCCCAATAAAAGACAATTTAAATCCTTATCTTTCTAAACTCTCTTCAGAAAATCTTAGGACATCTGATACATGTGTAATTTTTCTGATATTTAGGGTTATATCCTCTGAACATCCTTCTCTTAATCAGGAGTAACCTCACACAGGCTTCATCAGGTCTGGTGGTCACAGGAGTTCAAAATATGTTCCTACTTTATTTGGCAAAAACAACTGTGGTGCAGTAGTCAAGCCATAGGTTACCTAAGTTACGAATTCACTGAATACAACTTGGTACTTTTTACCATAAAAGCCTTTAAAAATTGGATTTTTCTTTTCTCTATAGCAGGCCTTTAGACATAAATATTAATAAGGAGTTGATGCAATGCAGAGGAGAAGGGGAGGTTTTCCTCCTCTCTGACTTCAAATGTGCAAATAGTTTGTAATCAAGAGATGAAAACAGTTAAATTATGAACAGTCCCATCATCACTTAGCGTTCCTCAGCTGCAGCCTAGTTTTGCATTGTGTTCCTGCAGTTACATCTCATCTCTAACAGCCACAATAACTCTTCATTTCGCCCACTGGGGCACCCATTGGTTGAGTTTTTAATTCCACAAATGCACTGCTTTAAAGCAACCTCTGCAGATACTGCAGGATAACCACGAGGATAAAAGTGTAGAAGGTTGAGAAGGAAAATGCTTGATTCTGTTGTTAGGAGGAGTGACTGGCACTAGAGCCACACTTCCTTTTTTCAGTAGAAGGAAAGGAGAGAAAAACGAACACACTGACAGAGCAGTGAATGCACATTAATCATTATTAAGACAGAAAAACTAATCATGATTAGATTACAATTCACATGAACCTTGTAGCACCAAAAAGCCTGAGGGAAAGCATCAATATTAACTCCATGTGCTTATAATACATCCCTTAAAAGACATTTAAGGAGTATTTATTTTTCCTCTTCCAAAAGGCAGGCTCTTACACTGGCAGTCTTTACTAGCACTGAATAGTCCCCCATTCTCTAGGCAGTTTTATTTAATGGACTTAGGTGTATCAGCAGAAAAAAAAAAATACTATTTTTTTCAGTTTTAGTCTACAGCTAGGTTGTTAAGAAAATCCCAGTGGATAATATAAGCAATTATGTTTACTCCCAAACCTGCTTTTCCAGAATTTGGATGATAAAAATACCATTTTCAATGAATTAAACTGAATATCCCATGTTAAGTCCTCCAGTTTCAGTCCTTGGAATGTTGTTTGAAAAAAAAGTGTGCCTCAGCCTGCATGGCTGTCATTGTCTAAAATGTACTTCTTTAAAAACATCACCTCTTTGCAATTTTATTGATATTTTCTGGAACATGAAAGTGTGCTCTGTAAATAAATGTATGCCCAGAATTTTTATACTTCCCTCACTTGTTCTTTCAGCACAGTTTGTCAGTTCTCATTTCCAATGCAAGAAAACCATAATTCTTTTCCTGACTCCCTCGTGCAGTGGTGCAGGAGGCCCAGCCCTCTGGATTACTCTACTCAAGGGTCAATCCACAGGTGTGAATTGGATATTTATCCCCCCTGGGGGAACACGAGTGCAATTCCTGTTGCAATCACTGGAATTTTAGCTGCTTGCAGTGGTGTGAATGTTTTTGTGCACTTTGGCTGTACAAAACCACACATCAGATGGAGTCACTCGGGAACCTTTTGACCGAATTCACGCCCGATCTGATGTCAGTCAGCGTTAATTGGGATGGAGCTTTCTGTCCTCTCTGGCTGTCATCAAAAGGCACCAAAAACGTTCCCGTTTTGGATCAGCTGAGGCTGTGCTGTGGGAAGGAGTGAGAGGAACGCCCACACAGTGGGGTTACTCATCGTGGAGGAGGCCCTGTGTCCTTGGCCAAGCATAGCTCCTTCAGCACACGTTCCCCTCTCCTCACCTCGACGCTACGGCACAATATTTCTCTTGCTCTCTCTCTCACTATCTCTTTTCTGTATCTCTCGGAAATCAGACTGGAGTTCAGAGCACTTTCACTACCTTTTATGAGGTAGAGTGTGATGTCATAGATGGGGGCAGGGCTAGTCAACTTTCCACCCACCCACCCACCTGTGCTGAGGGAGCTACGCTTGAGACTGGAAGCGGTGACTCCTCAACGGTGAGTAACCTCCTGTCTCATCTATGTCTTCAGAGGTCTGGGGGTGGAGGGAACACACATGAGAATGGGGGATTTCTTTTTGATAGTTGCTCTCTTTTTTTAATTTATTTTTTTGATTAACCATAGGACTCACAGAGTTAATTGCATGTGTTGTCTTAGCCACCTGTGGAGCAGCGTTTCCTCCCTGCCCAGAAGTGCCAGAGTTAATTCACCTGCAGAGCAATGGCCACGTTTCTCTGCACAGGTGGTCCATTGGCTGATGGTTAAACTGATCCTACAATGTGAAAAGGCAGGCTCTGCTCCCCTTGAACTCAGCTGTTAAACTTCCATTAATTTAATTACAGTATTTAATTACAGTGCGGGGCCATAATTTTCCTGAAGTTCTTTATGATTAAAGATAGATGGGGTTATTTATATATTTATCATTATTAACTGGGGGTAATGGCTGTTTATATGGGACAGGATTTCTTTGTTTTTTATTCTCTATTGCTGTTTTTATTCACTTTATCCAGAATATTTAAGAAGCTGTGTATTGATAATAAGCCAATTATAAGACCTTTCTTATAGATGAAATAAAATACAAAGGTAAATTGTAGAAGACATAAAATTAAGCAGAAAACCCAGAAGAAATGAAACTCAGACTTAACCTTTGAAATTATAAATGAAAGTATTTAATTTTTTTTTCCTTTGATAAGAACTTGAGATGGGCAGGGACGCTGCTAACTGAATTTCTTGGTGTGTTTTTTGTCTTACTAGCTAAATCTTACAATTTTACTTTAAAGCACTGTCTTGTTACCTATTTCCCTCGGCCCCAGGTATTACTGCTTCACTGTTTTAATATCCCTCAGCATATTAAAAAAGACAAGATGGACCACGAAGACCTTCCTTTCTTGTTCTGCCTCCTGGGTATCTATAAAAGCTGTCAAGATGTCAGAACTCTCATACTAAAGGGCAGAAGAAGGATCATATGAAGATTTTGGGCCCTAGGGAGACTGCAAATCTTGCTGTTCTTGTTCATTTAAAGCTTTTTACCAGCTTCCTGTGGGGTTTGGTCATACCCCAGTGAGAGGCACTAAAAGGCAGCAACACCTCCTCAATAAATCAGACAAAGAGAGGGCAGCCCCAGCCTTTTCAGCAGAGGGGTCCATAGTCTGATGGATGAAGAACTGGGGCTGTTTTCAGGTGGCTTTGAGCAGTTGGGTAAGGGTGCACACCATTCCATCTTCTGCTCAGAGGCCTTGTTGGGAATTGGTCCATAGTGATGGATAGATTTTCCTCCCTGATGGCTCAGGGATGCTCTTTGTATCAATGCACGGGACATGTAAATGGAGTTCAGGGAGGGTGACAGTCTTGTTTACAGAACTTTCACAAATGGCTGTTTCCCTCCCTGTCAAAGAGAAAAATAATGACAAAGAATATAAAAATGTCTCCCTGACAGGTGGTAGCTTCTCTAGCTTTGAATAATGTGCACAAGGTGTTTTATTACTACTGTTTATTCCTTTTGTAAACCAGACACTGAAATCTTCAAACCTTCCTTTGCAAAGCCACGAACCTGCCCAGCAAATTTAGCTTTCCCACAAACATTAATCTTTTCAGGAAAGGAAAAGGAAAAACAGGTTAGTCAGTCTGTAATGTTTCACTGGGATAACTTTATGGGAATTGCCACTCTTAAAGATGATTTGAAGTTTGTTCTTTTCAGAGGCAAATGCTTGGAGGTAAAATTTAATTTAAATCCTAAGCACATCCTTTGCTGATGAGTTTATCAAATTGCCTTATCACATAATTATTCTTGCATAATGCAGGAGACTTCAGTTTTTGCACAGAATTGATGAAACACAAAGAGCAACTGTACAGTGCTCTAATCTCACTTCAATGATACAAAAGCATTTTGGTGGCATAGAGGGAAAAACTCTTTTTAAGACTGGTGTAAGTATTGGGAAAAGGGGATCAGAATTGGTCTCGTTCAATAATGATGGTGAATTAGAGACAGTGATCAGCACTGAAGGGATATCCTGGTACAGAGATGTCAGCAGATTACTTTGAATCCAGGGAAATTTGCATTCTAAATTTATCTTGTAAAATGAGCAAATTAGCAGTTGGCTGACTTCTGCATAGTGGGGAGTTTGTAAAGGCAAAGATATTCCAAATTACATGAACTGTTGCAATAATTGACCTGAAATCTGTCTGTGCCAATTCTAATAACAAATTTTTGTCCAGGTGACCCCAGGCTGTGAGTTTGGCTGAATACCTTAACACTGGGAGAATAAATAAACTAGTGTTACATTTACTGAGCTAATTCCCCTGTTAAATTATTTTAATGGCATCTGTGATTAAAAAAAATATTAAAACGTCTGAACTGCACAGATTCCTACATTTTACAACCTAGGCTTAAATGTATATTCAGTCAATTACAAAGTTTGTTTAATATTATTTACATGTACATTACATTAAATTAAAGTATTTAAGGCCTAGATTTCAGCTGATTTTATTTAGTGTTTAATATGAAAACTTTTAAAGCAAAGATCTGAGAAATTTCTTCCGATATATGCTAATTCAAATGAGTTAAATCTTCATAAATTATTAGCAAACTGAAAGTTAATTTTTGATGCAGTATTCTTAAAAAATTTATACTTGCAAGCACGTTCTATATAATCATCTCAAAACAAACCCAGTATATTAACTAGTCTATTTACACCTATATATTTAAGGAGATTAACATTTAAATGAAAGATTTATTCCTCAGTAACAGCAAAGGGTGAGCAATAGTTTAATGATGTAAGATCATCTAAAGGGATCAAGCCTTTTTTTCAGTATGATTAAAGCAGCTATGTGAAATTCCCAATTTTTCTCTCTTTGCCAGGCTGATTTCTCTTACAAGTTGAATTAAAACTTTGTGGGTTGGTTCTTACCTTCTTTTTCTCTGTGAGAAGTGAGGGAGAGCTGTGAACTGCACCATCTGTTCCCAACCCATGTCAGCTGGCACAGAGATGCTTCTCCCCCTGCCCTCTCCTGCTGCAGATTTGGGCTGGTTTAACACCATTGCCTCAACATGAATTGTGTGGATTTAATCTTGTTTAAGCAGGAGAAGTCACAATGACAGTGCACAGCATTCTAGATGACTCTTCATGTATTGGAGTTTGGTCCAATATTCCCAGGAGGTTGTTCCTGAGCTGTCCCTCGCTGTTTGCCTGTCTGGCAGCTCTGTGGTGTTTTCACCCCAGTGGTCCCTCAGGCTCGCTGGATGTCACAGCTGAGGGCTTGGGGACAAGGCCAGGCCTGCAGGAGCTCAGGGTCACCTTTGACTGAGAGGTTCCAAGGGGATGGTGAAGGAAAGGAGCCGGTTCTGATGGAGGGTTTGGATTCAGAGTTTTATTCCTGGCCCAAGGGCCTGTGAATGCAGCAGCAGCTCCAGCAGAACTCCCACAGCATGGCTGCTGGCCTTGGAACCAGGGACAGGGGAGGGAAGGGACACAGGGGACACCAACCAGGGACGGGGGGAAGTCCTAAGGGACAGAGGACACTTGGATGGCCCAGTGTCTGTCCAGGGGTGGGAAGCATCTTTTGAATTGTGCCAAGCACTCTGTGCCCTTCTGGAATGGCAGGGCTGACAGGCAGCACTCATCAGGGGTCAGGATGTGGGAAGGAGGAATGATTGACAAACCTGGCAGGGAATCACCTGGGAGGGACCTGGGGTATCTGGGACACACCACAGCATTCATGTTGATTTAAATTGCAGTCCTTTTAAACCTTCACCTCAGCTTGTTTGAATGTACAGCACAAATTTTCCGTAGCTCTTGAGCTGAGTGTGGTGGACGGAGGAAAGCAGGACTGCCTTAAAAACCTGGACCTCCTGATCCTGGGACAACTCAAAGACGTTAAACATGATTCTCTTAAATCATTATCCTTTGGATTTTTATCAGCTCTGAGTGTCTCAAAGCAAACACATGGTGTATCTTGGTAAAACTAAAAACAGAAGTAAATATTGTCATCATTTCCTTCCTACAAATAATGCTGAGCCACGCTCAAGGCAGAAAAAAATCTATAGAATCATGAAGTCTTTCAAACTCTACACACTCCTTCATGACTCAGTTATTGTTCAAGACATGCATTTATGCATTTCTCTGTCTTCCAACCAGTATTCCAGTTTCCATTCTGGATTGCCAAAGTAAAATAAAACCAAAACCAACCAACCAACCAAAAACAACAAAATAACCCCCAAAAAACAAATTAACCACAAGTACAAGACTACACCCAAGTTAAGCATGGTTTGAAAAAGAAAGAAATCCTGCAGTAACAGTGGGAGGCTGCCCCACTCAAGCTGTGTGAAAAGATAAGAGCAGGTCTCTGGTGTAATGGAAACTGATTATTTTACCATTCACAAAGATTTTAATTGAATTATGAAGAGGTTTTTGCTCTCATCTCTTTTGCTGTGTGAATACTGACTCATCCAGCCAAGTGTAAACATCTGCATCTGAGATGTTCCCTCCAGCCTTCCTTTATGTGGAACTCAAGAGCCATTTCCAGAGGGCAGAGATTCTTATTTCAGGTGGACCCTGACAACTGCTTAGATTGATGATACCTTAAAAGATACAGAGGCATAAGCAGGTGAATTAAACCACGTGTACAGAGTCAGAAAGTTCAGCCTTGGGCTTCCTTCGAGGGTTTATATTGATATGTGAGTAAATTCAACTCTCTGTGAAATGAGCTGGTGCCTAACTTTTTTCTGAACAGAAATTTTTAAATTGCTCATTGAAGAGCATTTATCTATGTAAATTCTCTGCCTTGATGCTCTGATCTCTTCAGTTTCTGGAGGCTGGAGAGATTTGTATGTCTTGTAGCTTGTTGGTTTTGTCCATTTGACACTTTTGGGGACCAAAAGAGAATTAAAGGAAACAATCTCAAAAACTTTCATTATTGTTTGAATTCTTGGACCACTAGGTCAAATCCAAGGACAGGTTTTATTTGCAGGTGTTGAGCACCTGCCCAGATTCACTGTGCTATCTTTGAGATTCTGATGCAATTTAGGATCTCTAAAGTGAGTTTAAAAGGTGAAGTGCTCTGGCCCATCTCTGTAGAGACAGAACCCATGAAAGATCTCCAGTGCTCGTGGCTCCTGGTCTTCACCAAACATGAAAGCAGTCTGCAATCTTTTGGTCCAGAACCTGGAATTAGGTAGCTTGAGTGCAGGATAACACTTAATTTGTAGAAATGAAATCTCTGAACATTTTGATTTGGTCACCAAAGACAACAAATCAATGGATTTTAGGAACAGCCCTATTTTTTCTGCTTTTATTCCTGAAAAAGTTGCTCAGTAAGAGGCATCTGAAAAAATTCTGGGGGCTCAAGTGACACGAGCCATGGTGGATCATGATTAATATTTAAAGACAGTTTGAATTATTCTGATGCCAACTAAGTGTAGTCAAGTCTGTAGGTAATCATGACTGATGTACACTATTTAAATAAGAACTTCATAAGAAAAGAGCCTCTGAAAATGCTTTTTCATTTCGCCATTCTTCTGAAGTCTGTACCTTCATCTCCTTTACATAAATACTGGATTAGTGGTAAGATTTGGAGATGTGGTTGCCTTAATTTGTTTTGTGGAGGGATGGTTTTCCTGAGGTGAAAAGCACAGGAACCATTTGGATTATTTGAATCATTGAGGCTACCAGAACTTCTGCATTTGTTTCTCAGGGAAAATTCTGCCTAAAGTACTGAACTGCAAAGGAAAAGAGACTCCAGGTAAATTTGTAATACCTAACACAAATATTTTCTGAAGAGAGTAGTACTGGACTCAAGCAATTTCAGTGAGCTATTAGAAATTTATCAAAAAAATTTTTTGGTTTTTTTTTACTCCTTTTCTATAATTACTCATTTTTTCCCCCATTTGGGTAGGACACTCGCTCTTGTAGCAGTAAAAATGAGATTGCCAACATCATCTACACGGGTCATAGATACATCTGCATGTGTACAGAGAAGATATTTAACTACCTCTGAGGAGGGCTTAGAAGCACCAGATCCAGACCTGTCAGATTTACATGGTCATAGGGACAGGAAAAGCAGTAAAAACAAATTTTCACATGGGAAATACCAATTAGATATAAGGTAAAAAAGTTCTAACTGGAGGGTAGTGAAATTCAAGTGCAGGGTGGAGCTCTCTAGCTCAGAGATGTGAAATTATCCATCCTTGTACAAAATTTCAGCCAAATCCAGAACAACCTCATGTAATTCAAATCTCTGACAGGGCATTGCACTAGATGACCTCAGAAGGTTCTTTTCATCCTTAAAGAATATTTGCATAATAAAACACGAGTAATAAAAATGAGCCCTTAGAATTCAGAGCAAGATTTTATTCATTGCAATCTATTCCCAATTTGCTGTCATCTTTGCTTGTTCTTTCTCTGCAAATTGCAACAGCCTTTACAAATGTTTTTGTTTTGTTCTGGTTTCATTTGCTTGCAGTAAGTAAGAACAGGTAATTGTTACCTGGTTTAATGGTTTTTAATGACATTTCTTGTTAGCTAAAGTTAAAAATGTAATGAACAGATGCATTTACAAATTGTTTGTTCAGTAATTGACCAGGGAAAAAATTCCTTCTAGTAGGGAACTATTATTACTTACTAAATGTGGTTTAACCATTGATTGAGTTGGCCAAATAAATAAAGCAGTTAGTAATGTATAATTTATTTGGTATAAAACTGTAGATTTTCCATTAGAAATTATTTGTTATATGTGATTAAGCCAGCTCTGCCTGACTGAAATGGAGCTTTCCCTTGAATACTTTTGTGGAGTTCTGATTTTTTCTTTTTCTCTTTTTTTTTTTTTTCATTGCACACTGTTGTAAAGTTCTGGAAAGTGCTCAGGGAACCAAAGAGAGAAAGGAATATTTTCTCTGATTGAGTTGAGCAACACTGGAAGGACCCTCAGCTCTAAGGGAGTAAAATCCTTTTAGCACCTCAAAAATGATCAATATCTTGAATGATTGAAGCCTTTACTTGCTTCTAGAAGATATAAAATATACATGAACAACAGCAGGCAAACATTAGGAAGCAAGGAATCATTGTTCTGGTATCATCTTCCATTCCACACCAGGATTTTATTTTACTTTATTCTGATGTGTTTGATGCATTGTTTCCAAGCCCTTTCCTGAGAAAAGCCAGCTCTGCCCTCTTATCTTCCAAGTGTCCCTGCTCTGACCTGGCAAACATGACTTTAGAGATAGGAGAGAAGCTGAAGGAGCAAAAACGGGCAGATCCTCACAGCTGAAGACATGGAGATAAATCATATACAGATACCGCTCTGACACTTGTAAAAATTAAAAAAAAAATTGGGGAATAGCAAATTTCTCAGCATTGCAGTCTTGAATCCTGCTTTGTGCTGCTTTTCATTTTGTTTGCTTTGAGACAAAATCGGGAGGAATAGCAGGAGTAACACATTTACTCGTGTAAAGCATGGAGTATTTCTGTGCTTTATTGATTTCTTTTTTTTGGATCCAAAATCTTCTGCATTTTATCATTGAGTACAATTTCCAGCCAACAAGACATGATTTGGACTCCTTTCAGGTAAGAGTCTTAGAAAGACTTGTTTTTGTTCTTTTTATAAAGAACAAAAGATTTGTTCCTAAATCTCAGCTTGAAAGAGCACTAGATTATTTGGGGCTTTTAAAATGTATTTCTATCTTCAAATTATAAGTCAGAACTCCAGTTGGGAGCAGGGAGATCAGTAGCACAGCTTAGTTAGATATCCTCAATTTGCTGTTTTTTTCAGATTTAGCTGCAGTTGGATATGATAATGGAAATGTGTGCTGATGTTTCTGACAGAGACCTGCCCGTGCTTTTCTGTGACCTCGGGTTCAGACAATGTTGTGCCTTGGGTGGACTTCAGCCATGTGAATCCCTGTGTAAATTACTGTAAATTGCTTTTTCATTGGGCTTGATACTGAGTTTTGACAGACTTCCTACTCTAATTTTCTTCAAAAATCCTCCTGGCAATATACAAAGTTTTAGTTGGAGTTTGTCTCTCCCATCGGACAGAGTTTGGGCTTGATCTTGCTGCAGACATTTTGTCTTGTTGAGTATTAGGTTTAAATCAGTCATACGAAATTCTATTTCCTGTTATTTCCAAGACCTCGGAGCATATTCCGTGGGGCAGGATTGGTTTTGGAGCTGTAAAAGTGGTTGTGCCAAGTTTCCTTCAGGTGGTGCTGGAGTTGTGATGGCCATGGGACAATCCTGCTCTTTGTCCAGGACATTCCACCCTTGGCATCATCCCCCAGACGTTCCTTCTGAGCAGAATGAGGGAGATTTGGAACAAAAAGCCCTCAAGTGTCACGGCACAAGATTCATCCCTGTGTTTCTCTGCTTTGGGTTGATGTGGAAATTGTTTCTTCCTCTACATTCAACCTTAGCACAGAAAACGTGTGGTGTAAACATCCAAATTTGTGGAGTCAAATCCTGTCCCCATCTACGAAACTCCTTTAGCTTTATTCACTGAGGATTTCTTTCTTGTCCTGTAGAATTTTTCCAGATATTTTGGCATTCAGATTGTTGTGAAATATTTTAATTCACCAACAGACTCTGAAAGTCCTGAGACAGTGCTGTAGCATGAAAAAGTCTGCTAAAGAAATTGAATTTTAAAAATTCAGTGCTGTACAGGATTGCTGGTCCTTACAGAGATTCTGGTGACTGCTAAGAATTGTACAGGTTTGGCATCTTTTTCCTCCTGTGAAGTGGCAGATAATGAGCAGAAAAAGAAAATTAAACTTTTCTGAGAGATTTTTTTGTTTTGGGTCGCAATAATTTCCCCCATTAAATTCTGAAAGGAATGCAGTAAGACATTAATTAAATGTTAAATACTGAGGAAATAACCTACATTATATTTGGTAACTACAAGAAAAAATGTATTTCTTTTTCATAGCAGTAGTGTTGGAGAAATAATTTATTCACTGCAAATGCATTTGTTGAAGACAAAAAACTAATATCTATCAAAAATTCAAAAATATGTTTTCCACCTTTGGCACCTGCAGGCTGGAGAGACACCAGTAATAATTATTTTCCAGAAAAATAATTAGGTAATTAGGTAATTAATTTTCACGTGTTTCCAATTGTCTTTTTGTCATTTCACCATTTCAATTGTTAAAATATGAGCTTTCACATTAAGTGTTCTTCTCAAAGCAAATGAATTAGGATATCATTTTTGTCATTTATCCTTTTGCTTCTAAAATACTAAAATGTTTATTTGGAATGAGTAAAGCAAATGTAGAAATGCATTTCTATTATGCCTGTTTACCTTTTAGTGGGAATGTCAGTTCTGGGAGTATTTTTATTTGCTTCTGCTTTTGCAAATTAGCATCCAGCAGTTGGTAATGTGTTTTAAAACGACAATAGTCCATAGAAGACAGAAGATACCCAAAGTTATTGCTGCATTTTTGTGCTTTCTGCTGTCCTTGGACGTGGCAGCTTTGTTTAATACAACCAAATGGGCTTGGGAATCCCTTGGGTTTCTTACCTGTAATTGAAAAAATGCAGATGAGGGTGGTTATTCAGTGGATTGGGCACCTATAAAACACAGCTACCCCCAGAATGAATTAAATATTCATCATGTGTAAAGGAGTTGGTTAATTGCAGTCAAATGTGAAAACAAATAGCTAGGAAAGGACAAGTACAGTGCAATGTTCTCTGTGTAGCTACAGATCCATTTTTAACATTATTGTGACCACGTTACATTCCAGATGAAGAATTCTTTTGAGAGAGAGAGGTTTTCAGGTGTATGGGATCATTTTCTCCAAATGGACTGTAGCTAGCAAGAGCCCTGTGAGCATTTTGGGGAGACTGACTGAAAGAGAGCCTCAGCCAAGGCTGCTGAAGAGCAGCTGCCTCCTTCCAGAGGGAGCAGAGCACCAGAGCAAACAGCCCCTTCCTGCATTGCCTCTAACAGGGTCATGGTCCTTGCATGAAATGTGCCACAGAAACGCAAGATGCAATTTTATAAAGCAGATCTCTTTCTTGCATACCTCTTGGAGCTGTGGATTTACTGTTGAGTGCAGCTGAGGGAAATGTTCTGTGGTGTAAGAATACGGTCTGAGAAATCTCCACTCCTGATTTACCAGGATCCAGGCTCGTAATTGCATCATTGTGGCCTTATTTTCTCTGGAGACTTCTGATTGACTTTTGGGGTGTGATAAGAGCAACTCTACCTTGTCCAAGAAAGTTTAAACTTCCTTTGGAAAGAAGGAGAGGCACAGAATTCCCCCAAAATTCACAGAAAGCCTTCAGGGCTTGGCAGTGCCTGTCACCTGCTAAAGGTGTACACATCAAATCTCAGCCAAGAGTATTTGAGGAGCTACAGGTTCTGTTTCAAAGTATAAAATAAATTATATTTGCTCCTCCTAAGCTGTACAAAGTGAAACAGACCAAACTCTTTTTTATCAATAGCTCCTAATATTAATTTTTTTTATTTTCATGCCTTTCAAGGTCATCTAAGCTTCCTTCCTGCACAGCTGATGCACAGGCCCCCAGAATTGATGTGCACTAAAAATGTCCAATAGCTAATACATATGAAGCAAAACCAATATTGATTTCACAATTTCAGGAAATAGAATCAATCTTTCATGAGTTCTTGTGATTAATTAATATAACTGCTAAATAAATAATTTCAGGTAATTAATAACTAAAATGACCTGCCTCTCCTCTCAGCCTTTAAGTTTTGTTTTATCTTTGACTAACTGTGGAACTTGAAATATAATCAGCTTTGTCACCATGTACTTGCTGATTCCAGTCAACTCATTTTTTAGTTATTCATTTGAAAATGGGAAAAACAGCTGGCTGAGTCTTTCCCATAAAAGATGTTTTTTGTTACTGAGTTTCTTTAAGTCCCTTCCCAGTTCCTCAATATTGTTCTTGCATTGAGGACTCAGTATCCCATAACTGTGGGCTGATGATAAACTGAATATGATAATTGAAGCTCTCTCATCTTTCTCCTCCTTTTTGTGTACTCAGGGAGTGATTGCCTGGGTTCCTACAGAGAATAAAGTTCCTTATTGTGTAATTAGGCATCATCTGCTGTAGATCTGGCCAGAATTAAATCTACATTTGTGGCTTTTAGCAGCTAATTAGATATCAATCACTTACCCTCTGCATGACTTGACACTTTCCCAATGGTTATCTGCAAATTTCATCAAATGAGTGACTTCCTTTCCAAGTTTAGTAGAAATATTAATATTGTGAAGCCTCCGAATGTTCCTCCAAGACCTCACTGCAAAATTAATTGTTGAGCACTGGTTTTTGGGTAGTTTTTTTTGTGTGTGTGTGTATGTACTTCTGGAAGCAGCTGCTGGAGAATCTGGAATCCTTCTGTGTACGTGTCTTTGTTAGTTTTGTGTCAACTGAGTTTTTAATCAAGCTGTCATGTATTACTGAGCAAAAGGCCTTTCAAGGATCCAGTTATACCCACAGCATTATTTTAAGCAATTCAAAGTTTAATCATACCAAAGTATGATGTGGGTTGCTTTGGAAGGATTTTAACCTGCACAGCCCTTTGCTTACCATTAGCTGCATTTCTTTCCTCTGTTTGTGGAGTCTGTCACACACATTGCATCATTTAATTTGGGAGTGCTGTCAGCTGAGCTAGCCTGTAATTTCACACGTCATTTTATTTTCATTGCTCAAATATTTTGAGACTAGAAACTATCTACAATTCTTTTGATTTCTTCACCCACTTTTCAAGGTTTATTGAAATCAGCAGTAATGATATAGAACATTCTTACACAGCCAGCTCTTTTAAAACTACCCATTCTGGATCCTTACTCACTGGAAAGACAGGGGTTTTTTTTCCTCAATTTCCCTTACTTTTTATGGATATTTATTATTAATATGAAGACACCTCAGGATGTTACGATTTTCTCCTTTCTAAAACATAAAGTATAATTCTTCCCCATTACAGTGGTGTGACAATCCAGGGAGAACATCTCTTTTCATTGCTTTACAGTTAAAGACAAAATTTTCCAGCTTTATTCCCTCCCATTTCTTCAGCTATTTTACTTTTGCAATTGCTGGTTATTTTACTTAGATTATGTGTATGTGTAAAAGAAGCAAGATTATCTCAAGATTCTGGAAAATTCTGCAAATAGCACAGAAGAATTGCAGAACAGCTGACAAGCAGCTCAAAAAGCCCTCAAAACCTGAAAGATTTCCTCTACAGGAAAGAAAACCCTGGAATTATATTCCTGGCAGATCTTTTCCAACCTTAATTATTCCAAATGACCAGGTCCAGTGCAATTATTCTTAGGTTCTTTATGAATTTTGAATTTTCCTCAGCATTGAGTGTTTTTAGAATTTTGTGAGACTGTAACCTAAGTTTATCTTTTACAGTTGAGAGAGCTTTTTCTTTTCCTAAAAGCAGGCAAACAAATTTTTAAAGAGGTCTAAGCAGGACACCATTACTGTGTGCAGCAAGTCAAAGGCTCTGTTGGCTGTTAGGACCAAAATCCATCATTGTATCCCTAATTCTGTGGGTATTGCAAGAGGTAAAGTTTTCCTTCTGCACTGTGAAGCAATTCTCCTAGTGGTGCTTTTATTTGAAATGTTAATTTTTCTTCTTATGATTTTCTGGGTTTTTTATTAACATAACGTTTGGAAAAGTGCCTGTGTTTCTGTGCCCAGATTTTGTAAGGGATTAACACACCCGGGGCTGGATTCTCTGCTGCCTCATTCCAGCTTCGTGCCAGCTCAGAGCTGGAGCAGCACGCTGCTGTGGGAAGATCTAAATGTTAATTGGAATGATGTTCATTCAGTTGAATTCTTCTTTGCTGAGCCACAGTACAAGCAAGGAGCTGGAGGCCATGAGGAAATCAGGGAAGGGCTTAGGGGGCCAAGCTGGATGCATGGAATGACCACCAGCAGATTTTGGAGAGCACTCACTGCCTGTGATGGGGTTTTATGTCTCTTTTCTGGTTCCAAGACTTGGATGTGTTTTATGAGATAAGTGGATATTAGGGTCAAAGACTGAGTATGTGCATCTTAAAATGTGATTATTAATGGTAAAAATAGGGAGATCTTATCTACTCTAACAGCATGAAGAGAGTTAAAATCAAAATACAAAACGTGGTTTCCTAGAAGGTTTCATTGCAGCCTGCATCTGATCTTGAAGAAGTGCAAGATTCTGGATGCCCTTACCACTACAGTCCACAAAATTACTGATTATTGTGTTCAGAGGTGTAGATTGAACTCTGTGTATGGGTTTAAGCATCTAATTTAGGTGCCCCCTCCTTTTAAAATGCTTCCTTAATTATTCTGTGTCTTAATATACGTAAAACAGCTTTCCATGGTGGAGAATGGGAAGCTGTTGGAAACCCTCAGCTTCCAGAATCCATTCAGGAATGAGCAGTAGAGGCTCACTCCAGTCAGTTTATCCACACTGATTATGAAGTAAACACTGTTTGATGGTATCACTTTATATTCAATATCAATCCACCAGTGTTTCAAAAAGAATCATTTAACAATGAATAATGCTTGATTGTAGATCTCTGTAGTAAATTAGAATATCCTAATTTAATAGAGTGTGATCTGTTATTTGCCAACAAACATACAGATTGCCTTATAAATCATGCAGCAGTGTGGTTATAGAATAACACTAGACTGGATTATATTTCATTACTCGCTATTGAACAGTCATGTTTCTGCCATGTAATGCAATTTTCCATCTTTTAACTTCGTTTCTTTTACTAGCAGAAATACAAATTAGCCCCAAGGAAAAATATTTACTAGGGGCAGGCAATTAACTGTGCATTTCAGGGAACAGCACCACCTACGTGAATATCATTAAAATGCTTTTTTTTTGGTTTTCACCTCACTGTATGTAGCTGTTTATGTATTTGATGAACCATAATGAGTTTTAAGGCCAGAGCAGAGGAAATAAAACACCCCAGGTAAGTACAGATCAATGTGGTTTCAAATACTGGCTTTCTGTAATGTCTGTTTTTGTTCACATCAGTCACTGACACTTCAGAGGGTGATTTCTGCTGAACTCTTCTGTTAATGATTCAGAATTCTTGGGGTGAAGTGTGGTGTGGCTTTTGTTATTGCCTCATGACTCTTTGTCCTGCTTACCTTGCTTAGCATTGATATTACAGAGCCATGTGCTCCCAAAATAGGAGCAGGAAAGGTTGGGAGTGACATGGGACATTTACACTCATTAAAAATAGCTAAAAACTTACTGAACGTGTGGGGTGGAATCAAAGGGGTAAATAATGCTGCATCCATTTCATTCCTACAGTCTGGGAAAGACAAATAATTGAAGCAGCTTCCATGGAATATCTGAAAGGCTTTATCACAAAAAACGTATCTCCCACTCTTCAGCATTGTAGGAAAGGGATAATTGAATATCATAAGTAGTAACCTGGCTTGCTGCAGTCCTTAGGAGCATATTTTTAGGAGCTATTACTTTGAGAATATCCATTTGGATCTGGCGAGTGCCTGATTCACGTCATGGAACACTGAGACATTGGGAGTCCCCATTATGTGTGGAAATCCATTTGAAAATTTTGGCCAGGGGTTTGTACTTCACTTCAGTGTTGATGGAAGCTTGCTGACTGAAATTCCCAGTGCTTTGGAACTCAGCAAGTCCTGAAGGGTTCTTACATCCCGAGGACACCCGGGAACCTCAGGCAGGCTCATGCAGAAGCACAAAGGTACAAAAAGCCTGGTAACCACAAAATAACATTCCTTGAGACCATAAATAACTCACACATCGCAGGAGCTGCCAGAACCTGCAGTTAATGGTCTCATCTCTTCATTTCTGTAGGGGTTTCAGAGCCTCCTTTCATCTTTTCAAATGGGAGTTTCTAACAAGCTCGGTGCTGGCCTCACACTGTTCCCCTGGACACCACTGGGGTGTTATCCTGGGCTTAACAGGAATAATTAGAACAAACTGGAACACTTGGGAAAAATCCCTGTTGACCACCAGGGATTGTTGCAGTTGACGTGTAACAGTAAATTTTTAAAGGTTAAAGTGAAGGTTTAAGTAAAGGGGTTTTTGTGAGAAAACAGAAAACTTCCCAAACTGTAGAAAAAGAATCAACAACCAAAAAAAACCCCACAAACAGACAATAAAAATAAAAATGGATTATTATTACAAGCTTTTCCTCTAATGTATTAAAAAAATTTCATGTGAGGTACCACAGTCTTATCTTTGCTGTTCAGTGCATGATGGTGCCAGTGCTGGATCCTCCAGGGTACCCTGAGGAAGAGGATTTGTTCCATCTTTAATGAGATCTGGGAGGACCCAGGCTCCAGGCAGGAGATGTCCCAGTGATCCAGCCCAGTGGAATGACCTTGCTGTATTTTGTTTTGGAGTAACCTTGCTATATTTCATCTTGTTTTCTGTTTGTAGCTGGACAGTGCCACTTCTCTCATCCAGGCAGCCAAAAACCTGATGAACGCTGTGGTCCTTACAGTGAAAGCTTCATATGTGGCTTCTACTAAATATCAGAAGGTCTATGGCACTGCTGCAGTGAACTCTCCAGTTGTGTCTTGGAAGATGAAGGCCCCCGAGAAGAAACCTCTAGTAAAGAGAGAAAAACCAGAAGAATATCAGACAAGAGTGAGGAGAGGGTCCCAGAAGAAACATATTTCCCCTGTACAGGCCTTAAGTGAATTTAAAGCTATGGATTCATTCTAAACCACTGAGCTTTACCAGGAGGGTTTTATATTCTTTTTTGTATGCGTACCTGCCGACTTGTGTGCGTCTGGCATGGGGTGGGGGGGACAAAATGACAATTTGCATGCGACCTGAGACTCTATTCCAGTAAATAACTCTCTGCAGTGCCCAAAATTCAGGGCGTTGCCTTCTGATGTTAAGTGGACTTAACTCCAAGCTTCCTTTTTAAACTAAACTATAGCATTAAATTGGCCAAAGAATTTGCATCACGGGGGTATACGTGTTGGAATAAATGATCAGTTCAAGTCTAAACCCCGAAATTTTTATGCATGCAAGAAACATTAGGTTGGCAGGTATATTAAGTGAAAAAAAAAATAAAAATAAAAATGGAATTGTAATGGTAGACCATAAAGCTTGTATTGCTTCTGTTGCAGTGCAAAAATGTACTAGCCAATATGCTTCAATGTGTGGCCCAATAATTAAATGATATAACTTTTAAGTCATCTTCATTATAGTATGTGAATTTTTAAAACAGATTCAAACTGATTCATCTTAAAAATGCTTCTTTTGAACCGGATTTTGTTCTTTATATTCTAGTAGTGTTATGATTGCTCACATTTCAATTAATCCCATTAATATGACCAGAGGTTTACTTTTGCCAATTGAATTCCTTATGGTGGAGTATGAAGCACAATATGGTGATTGACATTGCCTTTTATATTATGATTATTATTCTGATTATTATTATTATTATTATATTAGTAATAGAAGACCTGGTGGTGGAATGTTTAGAGACACGGAAACTGACAGTGTGAGAATTTAGAGGCAAATATGTAGGTGTAGCTTGGATTACAGGTATCTGACATACCATTGTAACCACTAACTCAATAAACTCATTTAACCTTGGAATCCTCAACCTGGCTCATCTCCTTTAATGCACAGGTATCTCCTCCATCATAGTTGATGTTTAGAGTTACTAATTCTGCCTCATGCTTCCTTTTTTATTCTTCATTTCTGTGAATTTTCTCATTTTTTAATAACTAGAATAAGCCAAACATCATCAATGGGTCAAAACCAGAGTTTAAATCTGAGATAGATTTAACCCTCAATACATATGAGACATATGTGTCACGTGGGATGAATTTATTTCTTTAAATGCAACACCTCAGAACAATCATAAAGATAATTCAATTTATTCACTTGTAAGATTGGCACTTCAAAACCTTGGAATCTTGTACCACACTTTACAGACCTGTACAAAGTCCACTGCACAAATATCTACATTTATTCCCTTTAAACACCAACAGTTATTTAACTACTGAGCCTGTATTATCATTATCAAAAAATCTGGGTGTATATATAAAAGAAAAACAATGAGCATCTATTAATTCCCCTTATAATTAGATACTATCAAGTTAAGGGAACATTCTTGGCCTCACAGGGGATTTGAAACCCTGTGATAAACAGAATTTCACCTATAGTGACAAGTGCAGCCCTTGCAGAGTTTTTGAGAGATGTTTGGATGTTGTCTCAGATAACGCTGATAATTCCTCAGAATAGCAAAGCTCCAAATTTTGTTCTATTGCCCTCCTACACAGTCTATGTAAAGAAATGTACTCTCAGAGGTCTTTTTGGAAATTACTATTTTTGCTTTGTTTAGTTGTACTGTGTAATAAAAGCAGCTCCCCAATCAGAGCTGGAGAGAGTAAACACGAGCAAAATATCTGAGGTGTGGGGAAGTCCTTGCAGAGCTTTCCCTATAAAGCCCTGGAGTCTGACATGGACTGACATTGCTTGTAGTAACAATTAACTCCCTAAAAGTAATTGGGGTCTTTACAAATGACAGTACAGAGACAAAAAACTGACACAGGGTCTAAAGAAAAAAATAGCAAATAACAGACAAATAAAAATGTCCTGGCGTGCTGCATGAAAAAGGAGAATAGACAATTTGCCATGAGTAAAAGTGATGGCTCTTCTTCAGAAGTGTTTTCCTCTAAAACTCTGATGGATTAACTCAATGGCTGCTTTAAAATTATCTTGTTGCTCTAAAAGACGTCTCAGATTTGGGAAAGTTTAGAGGAAAGCACGTGGAATCTGTGAGCATGTGGACTCTCCAGTGCTGGGGTCTCCGTGGATAAAGGTCCCAGTGAAAGGAAGCTGGGATCAGTCACTCACTCAGAGTAGTGGCTGTGTCTGTGAAATGCTCCAGGAAAATCAGAGTCAGCGAGGGAAGAATCCAAAGTGATTTTGGGCAACTTAGTCCATGGCCATTAGAGTCCTATTTTTGGATGGATTATTTGGCTTTTGTCCATCTGTGCTCTAAATATCTTCATGGTCACACAATAAAATTCAGTGTTGGTAAATGATGAAGGAATGCACATGAAAAATGAGCCCAGACCCAACCAGGATGTGCCAGTTCAGTGCCCAGCTCGGTGGTAAAGCCAGCAGGAGGGACGAGGACAGGTTTGATAGAGGAAAATATTGGGTGCCTGTGTTTGAATTGTTCATACAGTTTTTATCCACTCAAACAAGGGATGGAAAAGTACATGGGAACGTGAGAAACATCACAAAATCTGGAATTGCTGTCATGCAAGGAGAGACTAAATCAGGTAAGTCACCGACAGTTTTGAACTGTATGGTTTTTAAGGTCCCCTCCAACTCAAACCATTCTATGATTCTATGAAATTACTAAAAAAGCAAAAAGTAACCACTGGCCCTTGGAACTCAGAAATCCAGTGTTGCAAAGTGAACTGTCAAACAGCAAGTTCAATATTTTAAAAAAATAGGGTTTTTTTTGCTAATTGTGAAATTCATTTTCACGATGTCACAATTGCCACTATGTAACTGCATTAACTGCACCAATCAAGAATTCATCCCACAGACTTTCCATCTTGAAATCTTGCAAATCTTACAGATCTAGAAGAATTTTGAGTGTAGTATAAAGAGTAGGCATAAAAAAAATAATGTGGATTTCAGAAACATTCTCTAGAGATAGTTCTCCATTGAAAAAAGGGAACTCCACACCTTTGCTCAGAAATCTGCACCCCTTTCTCATGACTATCACCTTGGTTCTCAAACAAAATGTGTGAGTATCACACATCATCCTGTGTACCAACGGCCTGGAAAATGTTCAAATTGTACCTAAAATGCAAGAGAAGTGAATATATTTATGTATTTCTAAATGACGGAACTTGGTTATTTTTAAATAATTTGCTTCCAGCTGGCAAATGACTGTTTTGAAGATCAACACGAAGGTCAGAGAGGCCTCCTTGAGCTGGAGACAGTTTCTAGTATAGTTTTGAATTCTGTGGTCACTCTTATTCATATGCCAGGCGTGTATTTTCTCTATAGAATTAGACACCCAAGTTACCAAAGTCAGTCAGAAACCTCTGTAGCTTTTCACCTGTGGCCATGAGAAGAGGGCTACAGAAAATGTTTGGCTTTCCATTTTGATAAACCTCCCATTTTATAAACTTCCCTTTTTGGCTTTACCCATTTTAATAAACCACAGGAAAATGTCCATGAAGGTATTTCAATTTATAATACACACCTTCAGCAAGGAGACAGTTCCTGAATTAGGAAGTCAGAGAACACAGAAAGCCTGTAGATAACTTTCAAAATAATTTTCAGAGGTTTTTTTTCTCCCCTTGCTTGTTTATTAAATTGAGAGTCTGGGAATGAAGTGTTAACATAGCTAAATATGTATTTTGGGTCAAGGAGCTACTGAGCAGGTCATTACTACAAAGCAATAGAGGTTTGAAGTGTAGCAAAATAAAAGTCCATAACTCAGACACAGCACTTTTTAATCCTTAATTCCCACTGATCTCAATCTCATTATTAAACTCACGCACGAGTTTCAGTGCTTGGCTCCATATGAATGATAGTTTTCATATGTTTAAAGCTGAACAAATGCTCTGACAATAAGGGAGCAGAGCACAAAGCATCTGCAGAGATCCACTTTGATCTGGATTTTTCCTGCTACGCTGCCCTGAGTGTGAAATGCTGAGCTACAGTTCAGATCTTTTACACCTTAGAAAGAGGTGGACCAAGGTGTGGAAACGCAGAGGGAAACAGCCCCATGAAAACAAAAATACTGTGGGGATATTTTTATATCTGGTGCTTTGTTCTGTACCTCAAAGACAGCTGGCCAAAGCAAGGTTCCTGTCTCTCTGAAACTCGATTTTAATACAGAGAATGGATATTTATAGACTTAAAATGACATTTCTGCATATAAAAATGCAGATTTCAGTCAGATTTTCAACCAAAAAATTAGTAGGCTTGGATTTTTTTTTTTAAATGAACCCCCTGGTATGAATCTGAATTAAAGGCTTATAATGGAAATAAGTCAATGTGTCTCACTCTTTTTATAAATACACTCATTTGTTTTTATAAACAACCCCTCAGAGCAGACTGGGCTGCTCAGTTAATTTTTAAAATGATGAACATGTGTGTGGGGAAGGAAGGAAGCTGGAAGAGACAAAAAGGATAAAGTTTCTGGTTGGAACTTCATCAGGAGTTTGCCCAGAAGTGAAAGGTCAGGGCTGAAGCTGCGTCCAAGGGCAGGGACATTATCCCACATCATCCTGGCAGGGAATTCAGGAACCTGCTTGGAAGTTGGGCACACCCTGATCTTGCTGCTGAGCTGCACCTGCAGAGATCAGGAATAACCAAGATTTTTTTCCTGTTTCTCACTGAATGACCAAGTGCATCCTCAAGCAAGGGTTCACACATTTCTCCTGCTTTAGATATTTTTCCCTTTATGACTCAGTTAACACCAAGTTATGGAGAGCTTGACAGCTTGATAAAAGCTGTGGGAGGTAGAAATGTATTTTTGCGCTCTGGTTATACCTTTAAAGGAATAAATATTTAATTACTTGAGGAATGTTTCCTTTTGATAATGTTAGGTGAGGTGTCATAGGTGAGTTCCCAATCTTACCTTCTCCCTTTGGGCAAAATTTCAAAGCTCCAGTGTTGTTTGGTAGCCCCTGCATAATAATGGGCTTGAAAAGAGTGGAATCACTGCCGAATATGAAATGTTTATACTTACCTGCTTTATTCCAGCTAAATAAAAATTAAACACAAGGAAGAAAGAGAGATAAAGTAGTGTTTCCAAAGCTTCCTGGAATATTCAGAGGTAATGATTCTGCTAGAAGGATGTGTTTGATCTAGTATTTTTTTTTCCTGAAATATTTCATGCAGAAATTATTAGGAAAAAAAAAAAAAGAGGTTCTTTGGCCTGCATTACAAGGAGGTCATATTAAATTATCTTTATTGCTCTGTTTCCTCACCGAACCATAGATTTGAATGCTAGCAGGAGGATAAATGAAAACAAAAATCCGTTTTAAAATCTTAATCTCTCATCATCTATTTGAATATTTTTCTATAACTGTGACTATTTTTAATTATGTGTATTTTGGGTGTACCTGCACAAAAAATTTCCAGGACACAGAGAAATGACCAAAAATCTGACAAGCAGAAAACTGCTCCCCTGGAAGAAGGTGTTGCATTTATTTAGCTGGAATGTTGCACGAGTGTCACACAAGACCTTCTGGATGTGATGTAATGAGTTTTTTAAGATCTCTGGAGACCTCTATGCCTGAATTTATATATATACATATGTGTGTGTGCGTATATTTATGTATATATACATATATATTGGGCCCCTCACTCCAAGGCAGACACTGAGGCGCTGGAGAAAGTCCAGGGAAGGGAACGGAGCTGGGGAAGGGTCTGGAGCCCCAGGAGGGGCTGAGGGAGCTGGGAAGGGGCTCAGCCTGGAGCAAAGGGGGATCAGGGGGGCCCTTGTGGCTCTGCACAGCTCCTGCCAGGAGGGGACAGCCGGGGGGGTCGGGCTCTGGGAACAGGGAACAGGGACAGGAGGAGAGGGAACGGCCTCAGGCTGGGCCAGGGAAGGCTCAG
>VZTB01018188.1:126430-164669 GCA_013397245.1 Thryothorus ludovicianus
CCAATTTGTGAGACTCTTTTTAAGCAAGTATAGGGAAGAGAAGGCTCTGGGAAGAGCTTCCAGCAGCTTCCAGTGCCTAAAGGGGCTCTGAGAGAGCTGGAGAGGGACCCTGGCATGGGCCTGGAGTGACAGGAAAAGAGGGAATGGCTTTAGGCTGAAGCAGGGCATATTTAGGCTGGATATTATGGGAAAACTCTTGACTTGAGAGTGATGAGACCAGAGTGCCCAGAACAGCTGTGGCTGCCCCATCCCTGGAAGTGCCCAAGGCCAGGTTGGACATTTTGGGGCTTGTGGAAGGTGTCTCTGCCCATGGCAGGGAGGGAACAAAGGGATCTTTAAAGCCCCTTCCAACCAAAATCATTCTATGATTTATTCATTCTGTCAATACGGTCCTGAATTCACAGCTTTGGTTTTAGCATCAGCTTATTTGAGTCAGTGAGTTTGGATGAACTAAAAAAATATCCAAACATCAAACAACCTAAAGCTTCTAAAGTATTCAAACTGCAGGAAGCCATATTTATTTGACAAAGTCTTACTAAGAATTCTAAATAATTAGATCCTAAAAAGCATTCTTGTGCAAGCACAAGGAGCTTATTTCATCAATAATTGATGGCTGAGTGTTTAATATTGGCTACAGCTGTTCTTGTGTGTATCTTTTTATTATTGCACTGTGACTCCACCAAGACTTCTGAATTTATTCTGAAGCCTTGCTGCAGGCATTTAAACTTACTCTCACAAGCAGGCCACAAGTACAAGGCACAGAGCTCATGGCTCTGAGCATAAAAATAAGAAGGAAATCAGAGGTCTGTGTTACCAATGAGCTCCTGTCTGTGTTAAAGTTGGAATATTTAATAACTTCTGAAACACAGAGCACCTTGACACCAACACTGTTAAATGTCAAAAAGGGAGGAAATGCAGAAAGGTAGAGAAATGAAGTCAGGCAACCATCAGGTTTCTGGATTTTAAAACTCATCAGAGCAATTTGAGGAGTCTCTTGCCATTCTCTGTTTCCAGCACTGTTAGAGATGACTTGTGATGCTCCATGCCCAAAACAGCCACTGGCAGCTCTGGTCCCTGTCTGACAGCCTCTGGCCCCTGTTGGACAGAGCCTGGATAATAATTCTCTGAAGAAGGACAAGATATTATTCAAATTATGCACCATGTGAACACCTCTGTAGCAGAAATAAAGAATAATTTTGCCATAATATTTTAAAAGTTAGAGGTGGAAGGTTCAGTTTATAGAATATATCCAAGGCTGGAAAGATTTCTGCGCTCCACATCTTCCTACTACACCTTTCTATAACCGAGAGCAAAACTCTTTATTTTGATGCTGGGTCCTTAAGTGAAATTCTTCCTCCCTCCTGTCAGTTCCACCTTAAATAAACACAAGACAAAAGTTTTTAAAATGTTACCTGCTTTGAATTGCAACATTTTCAAGCAGACTTGGCTAGGAAATAGTATTTACTTCAAGAGGAAAAATTTTTATTATGTTATTTCATAAATTTTTTCTTAGCATATAATTTAGGGGGGAAAGTCTAATAACTAGCATTTCCCAAAATGCCAAATTTAATTCTATTCAGAATAATAAAAATTTAAACTGAGGCTTTCAAGGGTTGCAGTGAGCAACTGATCTTCCTGTTGTCAAACTTTAAATCAAACAAAACTTTCTTTGGAAAAAAAGAAAAAGAAACATTTTTCTATGAGGAAAAAAAATTAGCAAAATATAGTTCCATCCAGGTTTGTTCTGAAGAGAATCAGAGACTTCTCCACAAAGGACATCATCATCTGATTTAAGACAGAATAGCTACACTGTCCTCAGAAGTTAATCTTTGTAGGGTTTTTAAGTTATTACCCAGTAGGATTTTAAAACCAGAAGGGTTTCTGCATTCTTCACTCACAGTATTTCAGGCAGGACTCACCAGGCTCTGCATACTGGAACATTTATATACATGTTTAAAAAAGCCTCTTTTTTGAATGCTAGCATTTTTGCCAAAGTATATCCTTTTAGGAGTAACATTTTCTGTGCTGTGTGTTTATGAACCAGCTGAGAAAAAAATAGACTGGACTAATTCTGTCCCATTTGAATCACAGAATCATAGAATTTCTGAGGCTGGAAAAGCCCTCTGAGATAATCAAGCCCAACCATTCCCCAGCACTGCCAGGGCCACCACTGACCCCTGTCCCCAAGTGCCACATCCCCACGGCTTTTAAATCCCTCCAGGGATGGGGACTCCAGCACTGCCCTCCCTGGGCAGCTGTGCCAATGCCAATCCTTTTTGAAAAGAATTTTTCCCAAATATCCAACCTACAACTTCTCTGGCAGAACCTGGTGCTGTTTCCTCTTGTTCTATTGCTGGTTATAAATTCTTATGTGAGTTAGAGTTTATTCTGATTTTTTTTTAGCCCAAATAGTGTGCAATGGCATAAAAAATGCCTTCTCAAAAAAGCAATCTCAGTATGCAAAATTGACACCACACACTTTAACAATGTTCAATTTATTGAAAGGAGGTATTAAATTAGCTTGATATGATCACTTTCAAAAGAAAATGTGATTTACAGCATCTTGTTTTAGGTCTTTATCTGCTATATCTTGTGTCAACCATTATTTTCCTCAGAACCAGCGTCAGGCTGATGTGCCTGTAGTTACTTGGTTTATCTAAATATTGATTTATCTAAATACCAACACTGTCTCCGTTTGAAGGATGTGGATGCAGGGCACATGGGATTGCTGCGTTTTCAGATTTATTTTTGCCAGGATTGGAAATCACCCACATTCATCTGGGCTAATGGGGACACGTAAATCTTGCAGTCAGAGATGACACTGCTGGGTGCAGCTGAGCTCCAGTTCATTACGTCCTCACACATAATCATGAAATATGTGAGATTAACCGAGCCCTGGGAAATGCCTCTCTCTCACTCTTGGTGGGGAAGGCAGTTTAGGATGATTTGCTCAGAGGTGGCCACACTCTGCCAACTCCTCCAATTAAATATTGTTCAAAGAAAGTAAATAGGACAATGGAAGGATACCAGAGCCTGTCAGCAGAGCAATATTTCTGAGGGAAATGGGGGATGATGAGTGAGTGCCAAGGAGGAAATCTCAGGGATGCAAGCAGACAGAACGTGACTGACAGCTCAGCTTTAACATGGCAAAACTCACAGGTAGGGTGGCTGACTCTGCTACCTGCACAGCCAAATTCCTGTTCCCAGACTGGTCTGAACTATGGGACAGCTTTTAATTACTTAAGCACAGATGTTTGGTTTTTTTTTCAGCAATATTCTCTCTTAATCCACAAGTACGATGGAATTCTAGGAATATATCATGTCTGCATTCAGAGGAGGTTGTCTGTCACACTTCATCCTCTCTTTCTGTCAGCAGCAGGGCTGAGCAAGCCCCGGGGCAGCAGGAAGGGGACACATCCTCGTGGTGAGGCAGGGAGTAAATGAAATTTCAATCTCTGTTACGTGATGCCCAGCAAGTCACTTAAACCAAACTTTGCACAAATGGTCATTAATTGAGCATCCTTCACTTCCAAGTCTCTCACCTTCACCTCCCAGAGGGTGACTGGAAGGAGTCTGAGCTCCTGCAGCACTGAGTCGGTGCTTGAAAAAAAACCAACCTGGGATATAGGGATAAGCACCCTGAAAAAAATATTCCAGGTGTTTCAGACTGAAAAATCCTTATTATTTGTATTTACTTGATTTTAATCTCTTTGTGTTTTAGCTGCCCCTCGGTGGAATGGACACATGTTGCCTCCTAGAAAGGGCAATTTAATTCATATTTAAGAAGTAGTTGGTTTCTTAAGTGATGGGCACACTAGAATTTTCAGGAAGAAATGAATAATTATGTTTTTGAATCTGGAGTTGACTAGGGCAGAGTAAATCCAGGACTGGCCACTAAACTGAAAGATGTGTCTAGTGGCAGCTGATGAAGTGAGCATTGTCCTTCCTGCTCTGTGGATGAGGTGTGAAACACAGCAATCAGTTTTCTGTCCTGAACACCAAGAAATCAGATAACTGTAAAATTGGACCATTTTTTGGTGGAATGTTACCGTGAAAGCTTGCTTTAGAGCGCTGTGTTACCCTGGGAAAATAAATTACTTTTTCTTACTAAAATGATTTGAACGTTATTCAGAATTTCTGTTTTCAACTGGAAAGAAAGAGAAAAAAATTGAACAAAGCATTTTACTCAAGAAAACACATTTTCAACCTTTTAAACACTGGAAGGAGACACTGACCACACTCCAAGCCTTTGTCTATTTTAGTGTGCAGGCTTCCATGAAATCCCAGAGCAAAACATCAATGCAGGCACAAAGTTTATATATTAACAACTTCTGTGTAAAGCTGGGCACCTGGCTTTGAGTCCCTAAGAAATGCAAGTTTCTGTCTCAGGTCATTGTGCTCAGAATCATCACAGAATCATGGAATAGTTTGGGCTGGAAGGGACCTTAAAGATCATCCAGTTCCCGTCCCTGGCCATGGGCAGGGACACCTTCCACATTTTTGTGATGTGAAAAGGAGGAGAGTTGAGCCAGGTAGTTATGGAGGCATAAACTTTATCCTATGATCAACTACTGGAACCTATGTGGAAGCATTTTTGTGAGGGAAGATGTACTTCAAATCCTCCACATTTCATGTATTCAACATGCTTGTGAAAATAATCCTGCCCTGGGATAATTGCAAGTAGTGATGATATTTCCATAATTAAAATGCAAATGTACAGAAAATTCTCTAAGGGTAAGAACAGTGATTCCTATATAGCACTTCTCATCAGTGGGATATTACTTTTTTAAAAAAGGAGAAAATAAACAGAACCATTCCCTTTGTTTTACAGATACATAAATTGAGGTCAGATACATTACAAACAGTACAGACAGAAGAAATTGAAATATCATAAAATGCCATTTCTACAGTATCATGCATCATAAAAGTAGAATAAAGAAATTAATGTTCAGTGCTCAATTCCATAAACTAATAATTATTAAAACTTAAAATAGATTATGCATTTTCTTTGTGCCAATTAAGTCATCATTCTTGTGTGCAATATCTACCTGCAAAAAAAGATTGAATTGCATGCTGCTATCAGACTTAATAGTGCTGTTTGAAAATGTTCTATTGGACAGTTCCTTTTTTTATAAAAACTTTTGCTTTCAAGAATCTGACAAAAAAAGCTTTTAGGATTGTTTTTTTGGCAGTTAGAATTAGCATGGGAATTTTTTCAGCTTTCAGAAGGAATGCTGCATATTGGTAACAGCCACATCTAAATTAAAGTAGAAAAGTATTAATTTCTCATTTCCCTTTCCCTGAAAACATATTACTTTTCTAAGTGTAATAAACAAAGGTGTTTGTTTCATCTGTCAGAGTTTAGATGGGTGGATAATTTGCCTTTTTTCTATGAAGAGTATCACGTACAAGAGCCACCTTTTTTGCAATTGACCACAAGACAAAGCGAATTTCCCGTGTATGGTGAAATATCAAAGGCAGACCCAGCAGGTTTGCCCTGGGAAGCACAAGGCCTTGCTTTAGGATTGCTGAGGCTGAGCAAAGGCTGGAGGATCTGCTCACCAGCAGAGTTACCCGTGAAGTGTCGTGACTAATTGGACAAGCGACTCTGAAATTAGCGTTTGCTGAATGGTTTAATAAAAATCAGTGTGGTGCAAAAAAAACCCAAGAAAACAGCAATTACTGAGTTGCATAACTCCCAGGAAACATCTATCAGACATCACAGACTAGCTGAAGATGGATAATTTAGCATTCCCCTTCCTCAGAACTGCCTGTTCTTGCTCAAGATGGTCTCTCTCCACCATATCCCCCATCTGCTCCACCCCCGCTTCCTATCCTGTCTCGTTGCTTGTACACTTTTTTTTTTTTTACATTTTATTTTTTTTATTACTGATATTCATTTTAAGGAATCAATATCAGTTGTCCAGTTGAATCTTCAGACTGCTCAGGGCCCCTGCCAGTTAAACAGCGATTCCAAGTCCCATTGGCTTCAAGTCACTGGTTTAATCTTAAGTTTATCTGGCCAGGCCATGGAGTTGCTGTCTACCAGGGGTATTTTCGTTCAGCCTGCAATTGTGTGTTGGCAGGGAAATTTCACAGAGGAATCCCTTCACAGCAGAGCTGCTTTTAATATCCTGTGCACAGTGCTAATTCTTAATTTATTTATGATCAAGGGAGTGAAATGTCACAGTGCAGAGACACTGAAGGAGGGTGACCGGGAGACATCAGTGTGTCCTCAGGTGAAATACACCCTGTGTGCATTGTTTCTGTTGCTGCTGTTGTCATTGTTGGGTTTTTTTGTTTTTTTTTTCTTTTATTCCTCGGGCTGTGACAGTGGGGGTGTTTGTGACCAGGATCTTGAGGGGAATTTGTGAAGATTTGGCCAAGGCTTTGGGTCACACATCACTGGTGTCAGGGAGTGCAGAGGGCCTGAAGGAGCTCCCTGAGGTGCAGCTCGTGCAGGTGGAGTTTTTGTGAGGATGAGTGGAATAAAATCCCCAATCCAGCCCTGCTGCAGTGACACACGTGGGCCCGTGGTGTGAAAAGCAGGATGCAGTGCCCAAACCTCTCCCTCTCAGAAATGTCTCCCTTCACTCCACCAGCCCCAAGAACTCTTGATGCCCCTTTGCCTTTCACGCTCTTTCAAAAGATCTTCTACATCTCACAACTCCTGCCTCTGACTTTTGCAAATCATTTGACCATGAAAACAAGTAGATATTTAATTTCTAGGAATGGTGCCTATAAAGATGTTTAAATAACCTAAGATATGACTTTACTTTGGGTTGAAAAATTCTGCTGGCTCAAAGATAGAATGAGTCTTTAGATGAGATCCTGAAGATGTTATCTGCTGAATTTAGACAATTTTAGATATAATAAAATCTTTTTCTAATGGAAACTGACAATCTGTGAGCACATAAACTCCTTGCCTATCTTCAGAGGTCTCAGTTACCAACATTTCCAATTTGAAAGCACATCCCTCCTAGACCACACAACCTCCTCTTTACATGTCATCAACTTACCAGTTTCCAGCACTTACAGGGAAAAACACCTTTAACAGTGTGTGGATGCAGCATGTGATAAAACAGCCTATAGTTACCTGTTGGTGTTTTATTGGCATTTCTGACATGTGTAAAATTACTGTAATATAAAGAGGGTTAACCACAGTGTTGAGCTGAGAGACTGCTCAAACAGTGACTGAAAACAAGTGCTTCTCTAATAATCACAGGCAATTAAAAGAAAAAAAAAATTAAAGAAGAGGAATCTTGTTTATCTAATAAACAGGTCACTAGAGAGAAGCTGATAAGAGGGGGGGAAAAAATCAATGACTGACATGAGTGGAAAAGTAAAAACCACTAAATTTTCACTCTTACTCTGACAACAGCACTTGTCTTGATGGTGTCATAATTGTTTGGGCAATTTTGTGTGACAACAAAATTCTAGTTATGCTGGAGGAAGTTTTGTGACCTGCTATTACAGCTCGAAGTTTCCATTGAAGAGTCGCTCTTTGCTTTCCCCTGCAATTTGTAGCTCCTACTTTTGACCACACAAAGAGCTCTTCTGGTTGGTTTGTGCTCTGCATAATAATGAAAATCTTACACTTGTCAGTAGCAATGGAACAGGAGTAAGCCTTGAGGACAACAGGCTGTTCTGCTCAGCTTTTTGTTGGATACAAGGAGTACACAGGGAATAAAAAATTGAAATAAACCCCCATATTCTTACAGCCAGGCTTTTAAACATGAGTCACATTCAATCATAGACTCATTAAGGCTGGAAAGGCCCTCTAAAGTAATTAAGTCAAACCATTAACCTGGCACTGCCCAGCCCAGCACAAAACCATGTCCCCAGTGCCACCTGAGGGTTTGTTTTTCTGGGAAGAAGTGCAAATAGATTATGTCTGTGTAAAACAATTTGAGGGAGCTACATCCTCCAGTCAGCTGATGTAAAATGAGGAGTAATAAACACTGGGTAAAACAAGAGGCTCTGAAGAGAATGTTGTGCTCGGGGGCTGAGTTGGCCTCTTGTGGAAAGTTCTGGATATTCCTGGGCACTGTCTGAAGGTGGTGGCTGCTCTTGTCTCGTGCTCCTGGGGGAGGGGAACGATTGCTGGCATCACCGGGATTGACTCTGCAGAGATTAAAAATAAAGCCTCTGGTATTTTGGGAAAAGGAAGCTATTGATAGATTCAGATCTTCTCCAAAATCTTGTTTGAGCATTGTCCAAGTCTGATATGAGGGTTCCCTGATCAAACAGCTCTTCAGTGCAGATATTTAAATTATTACAGTGAGTCACTGAAGGCTCTTTTAGTAAAAGAAGAGAAGCAAATGACTGTAGGGTGCTGCTAGTTGCACCTTAAAGCAGACCTTTTGGCCAGAAGATCACACTCTGAAATTGTTATTTTTGCATTTGGCAGGAAAAGAAAAGGACACTGAGGTGTCTTGCTCAGGTGTGAGGGTGTATAAAGTTAGGAAATGTGAATTCTAATCTTCATGCTTTAGGAGAGGGAATATTAGGGAGTGTAAAGACTGGTCAGAAAGTAACATTTAATGAAAATAGGGAGTTATATGATGCCAAAAACATCAGAATGTTTTATCTTAAATAAGAAGCGGGAGAAATTAAAAAAAAAACCCAACTTATTGTGATTTTTCCTGCCTGTCAAGGTTGTTTTGAGATGAAAATGAACTTTATATCAACTCTTCCACTGAAGGATAAATTAAGCTTGATGAGCAAATAGATGAGTAAAGCATGTTCCATCTTGTGAGAAGAGTTTTGCTTTTTCAAGCCTTTCCGCAGCTAAGGAGGCCAGGATTAGCACTACTGCAATGTTTTTTTAAGTAAGTCCAGCATTTCCTAGTGCAATGTTTTCTAAAAGATGAGAGGAGTGTGAAAGTGAAAAAGAAGAGAGCTTTATGCCAGCATTTAAAGAGCTGCTTGCGTTACCCCTTGGAAACAAGGTATGGTTCCCTGTGTGTTTTCTGGGGTTTTTTTATAGGACAAATATTTCCCAGTCTGCAGCCTAAGTTGATATATCTTCTTCCTGATTTTATCTATTTTTCTTTCATCTTTGAAGATTAGAAATGTCAATATTTTGTGTTATATGTAAAAAATGCATATGAAAATATATTCCTGTTCACCTCATTATTAAGTACCATCAGAGTCTCTCAATGGGAAATCAGCTAACGCTGAGATGCATTTTGAAAATTGATTCTTGGTTAGGAGTATTGTTGCTGGAAAATTATTTTGGTAATATGAAGGAGACAAAGAGCAAATAAAAAAATATGCTGTAACATAATATTAGTTGATAGATATTCTAAATTAGCCCTCTCTCTAAGGATAATATTCTACTTCATAGTATGTTTTGGGCTAAATTTTGAATTATTTTACAAAAAGAAATACAGTGGAGGTGTGAGGAGAAGTCTGAAGATTTAAATTAGAATACTTTATAAAATACAGTAATGTTCCTGGGAGCAGAAAACACAAATNTTTTATTCTTACCTCCATACTGTATAAAATATTCCTGGGAGCAGAAAACACAAATCAGAATTTTCCCAGATGAAGTAATGAACCAACTAAGCTAGAGATTCAAATTTTCCCTCTCTCTCCCTCTCTCTCCCTCTCTCTCTTTCTTTCTCTCTCTCCCTCCCTCCTGTCTAATCTTTAATGTCATTATAGGAAATGAAATCCAAAAGGAAGAAGTCAGGGATATCCTTTCTACTCTTCACTCTGGAATATTTATAATCTGGTGCAGTGCGTTCTCCTGGAGAAAAGCAAGGTTTTGAATCCTCTCAGGGAAAATCAAGCATTTATTGTGTGTCCTCGCAGAGTCCATTAAATTCTGATCTTAGAAAAAATGGAGATCATTTTCTTTCTAAGTAAGAGCAGGAGCTGAAGAATAAATTCAGCATCCAAGACTCTGAGTCACACAGCCTGGGAGGGACCACTGGAAGTCATCAAAATTTACCTTCTGCTTAGGACAGGCCATGGAAGTTACCCCTTATAGGCTAGACCCATTATTCAGAAGAGAAATTAATATTCATGCATGGTATCCAGCATCCTCTTCTTTTTTAAAAAATAACATCATAGACATTGACCAAAAAAAAATCATCTTTCTGGTGACCCAAACCTCACAGTCTTTTTCAGATCATTCATTACCAGAGTAACATTGGCCTTTTTGAACACCTGTCCAGAGTGTTTTAAGCTAACTAAAAGTACTTCTGAAAAATCTGAAGAAACATTGCATTTCTGTACATAACACCTAAAACATTTCATATTCTTCCACGATGAAGAAAATCTGTGAAGAATTTCTTCACAATCAATATATTGAATTGGCTTGGGGTAGTTTTACAGAGTTAGTTGGAAGGAATAAATATCTTCTTATCACAAAATTTACTCATTGTGCACTGCGCATAACTAATGATTTTTATTTCTGTCATGGCTCCAAATGTGCAAAAAAACCAAAACAGGTTTCATCTCTGTCAGTGATCTCGCAGTCTGCAGAAGACACTTTCAAATTGATGTATGGACAATAATACAGTGAAAAAACATGAACAGAACGTGACCAGAAAATTCAGAAGAGCTGGGACACATTCACAGATCTCCAGAAATGCCTTTTTTTCTTTCTGCTCCATTTTCTGTGCCTTTATTTTTGTATTGGAGAGCTGTGGGGACGCTGCTCACAACCTGTGCACTGCCTGCATCACCACTCCTGTGGTCATGATTGAAGACTCCAGGTGCAACTGCAAGAGAATTAATAACAGAAAAACATCAGGGAAGGGGCAGAAGAAGCAGTGGAGAGGTGGGACAAAACCAGGAACTGATTTTATACTGTTCAAAATGGCAAAGTTTCAAAGTATAAGTGAAAAAGATGGAAAAAATAAAGATGGGGAAAAAAATACAGCATAAATGTTACTTGGAAGGAAGTACAATAATCTTTATTAATCCTGAATCATTGTTGCAATCAATTCAATTTTGTAGGTAAGCTCCCATGACACATTTATTCCAAGAGCTAACAAGAGACGGAGCTGAAATACCAACAACCCTAACAGGAGACCAAATTTCCTCTTATGATGAAAATCTCTGCTCGGAGAGATTTCAGATCTGCGTGATCAGTGTGAAATCGAAATTACTCCAAGTGATTTTGATGAGCCACTGTCTTCACAGACAAACTGTTTGATGTTAATGCAAGAAAGGAAACAGTCATGAGACCAAATAAAAACTTTGAGGGGAAGGAGTAAGGTTTCTTTTTTATTATTTAGTATTCACAATAAATGTGATAGAATTTAAAAAGAAAAAAACAACCCAGAAAAAGAGGACTAGAAAGATGAGCAGGGTTGGGCAGATATACAGGATTTATTCTTTTCACAACAAAAGAAGAAATGAACAACAGCAGAAGATAATGTTCGACAGCACATCAAAAGCTGAACTGTGTGTGTATCAACTGAATCCTTCACTTGGAATTAACAGAGTATTATATTCAAATGAAAGGCATCTCATGTACTTTCTGTAACTCACAATAACAGAGTTCCTGCCTTCGGTGGGGATGAGATCTTTTAATCTTACGAGGCATTCATGCTGACAAACAAGCCAACCCATTAACATCAGGCAGCTCATTCATCTCCTCATTAATCTGCGTCACCAGCAGCTCTGGCTGAAACGGAGCCATTCTGGGACCAGGAGCTGCTGTTGGCCAAGGTCACGTTTGGTCCTGCTTTCCTCCTGCTGGGGATAATAAAAATTATTGAGCTGCACTTAACTCTTCCTTCTCTGCCGTGACTTTTAACTGGGGCTCTGGACATTTTAGTGCAAAACTTGGTGTATTTGGGGTAGTGGGGAAAATCTCATCCTCTGAATGTGGATTCAAGAATATGAGAGGGTTTTCTTCTTTAAGATCAGACTGGAGTTTTTCAGTTTCCAGAGCTGTTATTTACCAGCCTAGCACACAGAGCTGTCTCTATTCTTCACAGTGTAAGGTCACAGAGTATTGGGAATGTGCAGTAAAACTGAGTTTGTATAATTTTCATCTCAATTTGACAATAAAATACAGAGTTTTTAACTTTCTTAAAGTACAAAAGACCTTTAAATGCTACTAATCAAACCATGGGAACAGTTGATGGAAGTGGTTTTAAACATTTCTGAGGGGCCAGGCACAGGTTTTTCTGCCTAGCCAAACTGGAAAATTGGGGAGCTCAAAACACTTAGTCCCTGCTTAATTCTTGCTCTGGAGGGTAGAAAACTGTGCTGGCTACTGCTTGGCATGGCTGAGTTCTTACACACTCACTCAGGCTGGATGAGCTCTACCAGCTGATTTATTGGCAAGAGGGAATCAACACTTTGTATGTTTCTTTGTTTTTTATAAAGTGATTTTAATATGGTCCAGCCTCCGTAAAAGAAACAACCTTCTACTGCTGACATAAATCCAGCAGTATCTGAGTTTATGTAAGTAGGAATTTCAGAATTATTTGTTTTGGGAAATCTGGCCAGGAAAATCTGGAAGTGTTCTTGCTTGCAAGAAGAGCCTGGCTCTGACTCACGAGTCTGTGGCTCTGGAATGACTCGTGCCAGAGCAGTTTGTCTTCAGCACTGCCTGCATTTTGCATGACATGTTATATAATTGTAAATTGACAATGTCAGCTTCTACTTTTAAGATAATGTGAAGTTTGGTTTGCTTTGATTTGGTTTGGGGTTTTTTTGCTGTGCTTTCTTTTATCTTTTAAATATTTTTTATCATTTTTTGGCTTCTTCTTTAGGTCAGATATTGTAAGTTCTGCTCCCCAGATAAGCAGGACAGCAGAGTTTGTGCCATGTAATTTATGCTCTGCTTGGTCTGGGTGACCTAAACTTCAGGATGAATGGAACTTAGGTCTGTGCCTTTATCTTTGTAGTTACAGCACACAGAGATATTGTCTATTATGTTGTTTTCTATTTGCAATTGCAAAGAACCTGAATTGTCAACAGGTTTGGGTGCCTGAAGATAAAAATAGGGATCTAGAAAGATGACAAAAAGGAGGTAGATATCCATGTTTGTCAGGTACTTTAATATTGCTCCTTCTGTCATACAGCAAGATGCAGACACTTCTGAAAAATCTCTCCAGCTGTGCCCCATTAGACAGACACCTGCAAAAATCTGTGATTCGATAAAGAATCACAGGAGTCTTATGGTACTATGCAATGGGAAGTATGATTTGATAGAGGGCTCTGTGAAATAGGATATGACAGGATTGATTTCCAGATGTCCTCAGCACACTGAGCTTTCCTCCTCTTGGAAGGAGTTGGTTGCTCTTTGATTTGTATTCCCCTTTTCAAATTGTCAAGGAATTCATGCCATGACTTACCAATACTTTCCCCCAGTAATGTCTGGGGGATATGTGGTACTTTCCCACCAAGCACATTGCCTTGTCTTCTCTGGTGCCAGGGCCTCTTCAAAGAAAATTTTACATATGAAGGAAATTCAGTAGAGCGTAAACTAAAAGGAATAAGTGTCCCTTAAAAGGACTGAACATTTATAATCTAGATTAACCATGTCCTGTGGTTGAATAATATAATTATAGTTCTCATTGATTTTAATTTTATTTTTTTAAGAAATAAGTAGAATTAAGTTGAAAGATTAAAAAAAATCTTCTTTAAAAATTATTTATGTCTTTTTAGTTCCTTGTATTCTAATGGGTACTATAATCTTTAATAAATTGAATACGTACAGAAGTCATTGATATATGGTTTCACCTTAAACTGAAAGAGGGTTGATTGGGAAGAAGCATTTACTGAGAGGGTGGGCAGGCCCTGGCACAGGGTGCCCAGAGAAGCTGTGGCTGCCCCTGGATACCTGGAAGTGTCCAAGGGCAGATTGGACAGGGCTTGGAGCCACCTGGGACAGTGGAAGATGTCCCTGCCCACGGCAGGGGCTTGGAACTGGATTTTTAGGTCCCTTCCAACCCAAACCATTCTGTGATTATTCCATGATGCAGAGCTGTGGGCTGAAGCATCCAAATGTTAGGACTGGAAGCCATCCTATGCATGAAGTTTAATGTGCTTTTCTCTCTTTGGCTACATATGCCAAGAGAACCAGCAGCCAACTCATCTTCCTGAAGTATTTTGGTGCAAAGAAAAGGGTTTGAATGTGTAAGTCTCTTTTTAGAAATTGTCTTTGAATCAAGACTTACCTGTTCAGTGTGCAGTAACTTTCAGAGACACTTTATGCCCAGGATAATACTTGTAAATACTGATGGATTTTAGAAAAAGGCTGAATGGCGTGAACTGAATGAATCCTTGGCTTCTACTTAGGGGATCCCGCAGTCCAGTGGAATCAAGAGGTTACTGAAAGAAATTCCTGGGTCAGAATGAACGGAATCAGGACACACTGAATCAGTGACTGGGTTTTTCACCCAGGGTGAATCAAATAACCCTTCTGTAGGTTGCAATATCAAAGCACTTGGAAAAAATGCTGCATTACACTTGTCATTCTCTTAGATGTAGTCACAGGGCCACCTAGCTTAACGTGTGAGTGCCAGGGACAGCCTGGGATGATTTGGCTGCATACACCTTATCAGCCTTTGTGGGACAATTATGTTCATCAGAAGAGAATCCTGTTGCTAAAAGCCCAATCCAAATCACTTTGAAAAAACTGGAAAAGCTGCCATAGGTTTTTTGATCAAAAACCCCTAGTACAAGCTGGATGTAAGAAATGCTACTAAATTCAGATGGAATTCTTTTTATCCAGATGAAAGAGAAGCTCTTACTCAAGCTGTGAACTCCCAAGGGGTGAAAAATGACTAGAAGAGTTGTTCAGACACAATGGGCTCAGTTGTGCCTGACCCTGTGTGGGTGCTGGGGAGTGGGAGGTGGGTGCAAACAGGCTCTCCCCCAGGAGAGCTGCTCCAGCCTAGACACAGCTGTGGTCCTTGAGATGAGGGAGCCCAAGAATTGGCACAGAAGAAAAGGCCTGGAAAAGGGAAGGGATGTCAGGATGCAGAGTGGATTACCCCCACTGGCAGATTATGAATCCTTTAAAGCAGGGCAGCTGCTGTCACACACTGGGCGGGATGCTGGCGTCAATAAATCAGCTCAAATTAGCACACGCTTAGAGTTACACATAAACTGATTTGCCTAAGAAGATTGGTTTCTGTGTCCCCAGGAAGCCTGGATGGGCTGGAACTGGGCTTTCTGCACTGGAGAGAGATCAAGCAGCTGGATGTGAAAGGAAACAACTGATAAAAGCTCCACAACATATTTTAAAAAATATACAGTGTTAGATGGTCTACCAGCATGTGTGTGCTGCTTCTGTGAGGATGTATTGCTTCAGTGTGGAACAAGGAGGCCACAATTAAATGAGCTCAGTGTATGAGGAGGACAATGTACAGTTCACAGATATGTGGGAGGACAAGGGGCAAAGGCTTTCAGCTGAAGGAGGGCAGATTTAGATTGGATGTAAGGAACAAATTATTCCCTGAGAGGGTGGGGAGGCCTTGGTATAACTTGCCCAGAGAAGCTGTGGCTGCCCTTGGACCCCTGGAAGTGCCCAAGTGGATGTGGCTTGGAGCAGCCTGGGACAGTGGAAGGTGTCCCTGCCCATGGCAGGGGGTGGGATGGGATGAGCTTTAGGGTCCCTTGCAGCCCAAACCATCCTGGACTCTATATATCCACCACAGCAGCAAATCCCAGCCTGTCAGACTGGGAAATGTGCTTCCTGCTTCTGCACCTCTGCACTCGTGCTTAGAAATGAGAGGTGAATGTTTTATTGATATGAGGGATCAGAATGAGGCTCTCAAATTTAGAACTGTATTTGTACCAAAAGGTGAGTCAGCACTATAATTATATTTTTATGGTTATGGGGTGAATAAGGCCGGAGAGGTGGTCAGTGAACCTCACTGAGGATGTCCATGCAAAATAAAGCAAAACATTTGGTGCCACTGGCAGTTCATGGGCTCTTCAGCAAAGATAGTTTTTCTTTGTCCAGTTTCTGTATTTTTCCTTCAGCCTTTTGACCTTTATAATCAACAAGAAAAAGCGATCAATTCTGCCTTTTACTGGAAGAACATTTCCCTTTGTCACTGAGAGGGAGAAGTCAATGGGCCATTTTTTCCTGAGCTGGCACAGTTCCACTAACCAATATTTTTTCAGAGCATTCAGGATCTGTGATGATTGATTCACCCATGTAATGACAAAGCAGGCAAGTGGTGTACTTCAGGAATGATCTGGAAGGACCATGATGAGAAAATCATTCTTTCTTTCTCTATTTTAACATCCTTCTCCTGCTGAACCTGCTGCTCAGTGTCAGCTGAATATGAGGCTTATACGTGGAGATGTGCAAAAAAAACCCAAACTGTTTCACTTTGGTTTCAGTTGACCCCCTCCAAAAATCTGGTTGTGCGTAGCCTCTTTTAAACTGATTCATGCTGACTGTGGGTGTAGAGGAGAGGGATATCATTTCTCCATGCAAAATTGAGGACTTTTGCTCTGAGTACTTCAAACAAAAATCTTTTGGCCTTTCTGATGTGCACAGATTTTTCTTTCTGAAATTGTTTGAGGAATGTGATGATCTTTTGACACCTCTGGGGTCGAACATAGGATTTTTTTCAGATCATACCATTGAACCCAAAACTTACATAAGGTAAATCATTTAAAATCATTAGAAAAATTTCAGTGAGCTTAAATGAGCTTAAACCTGTTTCATAAGATGAATCTTTTTACCAGTGGAACCACTCCTTTCTCTGCCTAAGGTACAATGTTCTGAAATATTTGTAAATTCTATCAGTGCTTCTTTCTTTTTTCCCTCGAGTCAGGGCTTAGTCAGAAGCCTCAGCCATTTGTCTTCAGCCCTAACTTGCAAATGCAAGGAATAAAGCTTAAATACTGCAGAATTCACTCTGACTCCAGCACAGCCCCATTTTCTCTCTGAAATGTTGGATCTTTAAACAAGCAGAAGAATCAGTGACATTTTGCTGTGTCACTAAATCCGTGCAAGCAGAAGTAACTTTTGCCAAAGTGAAGAATATGAAGTTGTTACACACAGTTAAGCTTTAAGGGTTATGCCAGAACAATTCTTAGAGTCTTCCTAAATCCAGCCAAAGATGGCATCACATTTATCTTCCTAGGCCTTATGCAGGAGGATAAGACTAAAATATCAAATCTGACTCTGAACTAAGTCTCTATTTAGCAACCAGTATTCTGTCTATCTATACGAGATGTTTTATCCACAAATTTATATCTATATATTTTCGTTGGAGTTGTAATTCTGTGATTTATTTAACCATGTAGAAATGGATTATATACCACTATATATTGAACAAAAGACAGAGTACATACATAATTTCCCACAAAATAATTAATAACTATACACAGATTAGATATTTTAAAACACTCTATTGTAGCTTCAGCAGTCACATCTCCTGGAATAATTTGTGATACAGTAATATAATTTGGTAACAGGAAGATTGTATTTGTTGCTACTTATTATCTGTTGTCCCAGATAAATACTATTTTAAAGGTGGGGTTTTTTTTGTCATTTCCCTTTAGAATATTCTGGCAGAAAAACATTGAAGTTATTTGAAGAACTCCCTTTATGTGCTGTACGCCCAATATTTTTGCAAAAAATAGCCACATTTGGATTAACTGTATTTTAGAATTTCCTCTTATATCTCTTGTTTTCCCAGTTATTGCACTGTTTGTGTGATTTTTGCTGTATCTTTAGAAAAAAAAATCCAAACCCTATATATTTACTTATACTTAGCTCTCGACATGCATTCATTATGTTCACAGTGAATATCATTTTTCTGTGTGGGAATGACATAAAGTAGAACAAGTGAAGTGGAGGCTTGGGAGATGAGCACAGCCCGGTGGGAGTTTCTCTCGTGACACCGGCGGGTTCTGCCCTTCCTGCCCCCTCTGTCCTGGGTTGGTGCTGAATTGGATCCCCATTCGTCTGTTTAGCTCAGAAATAAGTTTTGTGCCTTTAAAAACTGGATCTGAGAGTGAAGGAGAAGCGGTGCAATGTCTGAGGTGGTTGTTTTCTAAACTAAAGATCAGAGTTTTCAGCTTTCCCTCACACACGGCCTGTGCTGGCTGCAGTGTGGACAGCAGGACAGAGCTCTCCTTTGCTTTTTGTCAGTTTTTGGCTGGCTGAGGCACAGAAGTTCTCCACACTGTGTTTTTTTCCCTTTTCCTTGGCACTGTTTGACCCTGCTCTGGTTAAACACCCAAAGGGCCCCAGGAGCTCCCACCTGTGTCCCATCGGGCCTGGCCTGGGCCCGGCCTTTGCCAGCCCTGAGGGACCGACAGCAACTGAGCCGAGCTCCAGCCCCGGGAGAGACTTTCTGAATTTGGCATCTCTGGGGGCACACTGAGGGTTTGTTGTTCAGAGCTGTTCATTTGTTGTGCTGGGGAGTGCTTTGCCTGTTAAATAAACAACTTTTTTCCACTTTCCTCCAAGGAAATTTTTTTCTATCCTGAACCACCTGTAGCGAGGGGCAGTTGGAATTTACTTTCTAGAAAGACTCCATCAGGAGGTTTTTTCCCAAATTTGCCCTAAACCAAGACAGCCTCCTCTCTGTCCCTTTGAGCCTAGTGCTGTGGGCAGTTCCCTGTACCCAGGCTCCCATGGAACAGGATTGCAGACAGACATTCCTCACATGCAAGCCCTTAGGGAATCCTGCTTTTTATGGGTGGTGCAAAAGGCCTGGCTGTGCTTTGGCACTGCACGAGGCTCAGAGGGCTGGGAGATGCTGAGGGTACAGAGACCCTCATTCAAACCCTGAAAAACAACTGCCTGAATGTGTGTGCTCCTAGAGCAGAATTTTGAAATGCAGCACGTGAGAGAGATTCCTCCTCCTGCTGTCCATTTTCCACGGAGGTTTGGCTGGAGCAGCATCCCCTCCAGCTGCTCTGACCCACGTGGAGGGGCTGCAGTGCCCGTGTCAGTGTATTCCTGCATGGCACCGTATTTCCCCCAGCCCTGGAAATGCTCAAGGACACCTGGGATGGAGACATCAGCATCTTGGTCCAGTGGGTGACATCCCTGCCCATGGCAGGGGATGGACACAGATGACCTTTAAAGTCCCTTCCAACCTAAAGCATTACATGATTTTTTTCTATTTGCTTTAGAAAGCCCACAAGAATTTATTAGGAATATGATTAGGTGGGGTTTTTTTAGTTGGTAAATTGATTTCATTTGGTTTGCCTTAATGAGTATTACAGATAGACTGAAACTAAAGTAATTTTGAGTCCAGACTGAAGCCAAGTAATTTTAAATAATTTTATAAAAGACTATAAAAATTCCCAATTGGCATAAAAATGAAAATAAATTTTTATTAATAATTAACAGTTAATTTTAAGAAGATGTTTAACATATGGAAAGTAGGAAAACAAAATTAATTTTAGTTACATGACCACAAAACAAATCAATCCTATTCAGTTCCCAAGTGGTTTAGTCACACCACTAGAAAGCAGTTTATTTACCTAGTCCAGATTCAGTGTCTTTATTTGTGGAGTTTCCTTCTCATTTATAACTGATCATTGCAGTTCTCAGAACTCCAGTCTCACTCCATCTCTACACAGAAATAACTCCTAATGTCATATAACTATTTCTGGAATAGAAGCACTTTGATTTAGCAAATGTGTTCCTGTATCTTACAATCATGGAGTTTGGTAAAATGTATTAGGTTTGCATGTGAGACTTGAAAACTTTTGTTCTGTTCAGTCAGTCAGGGATTGACTGAGGTGGCAAAAATGCCAGGTTTTGATCAATCTGTGTTGAAGTATTCAGGATTTTTCTAGGTGGTTCTCTGTAGTGCAAAAACTCACTGGCAAGATCTGCAAGACTACGCAGAAAATGGCAGTAAAAACTTCAGGAATTATCTGAAAGGACCATGATGAGAAAGCCATTATTTCTTTCTCCGTTTTACTTTCTTCCACTTCCTGAATGAAATTAAATTAAAATTCTTTTCTCCTCATTATTTCTCACTGGGGGGTGGAGGTCTCCCTCATCACCTGGTTCCAAGTGGCCGGGTCTGGCGCTTCCCACCCAGGTTATGCCTGCAGGTACCTCCAGGTATTTCCTGGATATTATTTGGAATGCAAACCCAGCTCAGCCCCCTCAGCAGTGGCAGAGCTTGTGTGTGAGCACTGCCCATGCCCAAGTCATTCAGAAGTGTCACATTAAACAGACATTTTCATAAAAATCACCCTTGGGATGGTTTTGTTGAATTTGACTCATCGGTTCCCAATGCAGACTTTCAAATAAATAAAACATAGCCTGGTATTACTTAATATCATTTCATACAATTGGTGAAAACTAATTTGATGGTGTTGTAGAGGGATTTCTTATTTCCCAAAAGAGCCAACAGATGACATCTATCTAATTTGCCAGTTAAAATTTGTACATGCTTGTTCTGTGAAAAAATTGATTTGAGCTCACATGACTAATGAATAAGATTCACATCAGAAATATGCTGACTGCATTAGTATTTCCTAAACTTCTAAATCACAAAATACATTTTGCCTCATTTTATTTGTAGAAGAATGACACAATAATTTTGTGAATAATCAACTTTTCAATTTAGCTGCATTTACATCCTGTTACAATAATTAAATTACACCCTTCTATTTAGATTACTTAAATGGAATAATACTTTCGCAGCCCAAAATATAAGTAGATCTTTCTTCTTTAATCCCAAACTTCAGAAAATAGGATTATTTTATAATCCTACGTGGGTTCTGTACTTCTGTTCAATCTTCACCTGGTTTAGCCCACAATGCTAAAATATGGATACTGAATACCTGTGACTAAAATTCAAGGACTGAGTTATTTAAATTGCTCTTTATGGAAGACACTTTTCCATTAGACTATTCATTGGGAAGCAGGAATTTTCATCAGTCTGCAACTGGAGTTTCATTCCTTCAGCATCTTGTGCTTGTTTGTGGCTGGCAGATAATGCAGAATATTGTACAGTAGGCAGTTATTTTATGCATGGCATCAAGGAAAGCTCCTTAGGAAATGTGCAGGATTTATATATATATATAAATATATTCCCTAATACTTATCTATTCACTATTTCAAGCTCTTAAGTCTAAAGACTTAAATACTTGCTTTCTGTTCCAAAATGCACTTTGGTCTGCTTATAACTCTTGATATCTAATTGCTGTGCTGGTGCTACACCCAATATTCCAGCAGCAAGTGGGATCTCTGGAATATCTGCTCAGCTGCAGACTCCAAGGGAGAGCCTCCCCTGTGTGGAGAAGGGTTTTCTTGGTAATTCTTTTCCTCTGTCCATTTTTCTGTGCAGCAAGTAAGCAGGGTAAAATACAGAAATGACACACATATGTCTTGTCTCCTCCACTTTGGGAAATTTCCTTCCTTTTTTCTCTACCCATGGGTGCCTCTTGTTCTCTGGCAAACAGCAGAACTGATACTTCACCTCTCCAAGTGCAAACCAAGAGGAGGATCTCTGCCAAGCCCAATCCATTATCAAACTTCAGCAGATCTGACACATATGGGTTGATGAATCTTCTCATGTCTCCTACTCTCACTTCTCACAACAGCAACAGGAGGAGATGATTGTCTCAACCTCCCCAGTTTCAGCTCACACAGCTATGAGCCTGCTGTGAAATACTGTAGTGGTTAAACTGATACTGTACAGAGATTTATTTGGGAATTTTAAGTATATGATGTAGCTAAAAGGACACCTGGAAGATTTCAGCAGAGCAAATAACCTGAATAACCTCCTATTCTGTGCTTTGGACACAGCTGTGGCCACCACACAAAACCCTAAATGGGAGTGTATTTTGTTATTTGTAAGAGAGCTGTGAACAGATTTTATAGAAGGACAAAGCGCTGTTGCAGATGGCAGGAATGCCCAGCACCTGGTGATGATGGCAGGCATCCTGCTGGACTATAAAACAATAGACCTACCTTGAGAAAATGCTGCTTTCTGCACCAGTAATCTCAGTGCTTCTCTAGGTACAATTCAGAGCTAAGTCATAAAAAAGCTGCGGGGTACATTAATATTCTATGATCCCACAGAGTTCTTTCTCACATTCATATATATTATATTTCTACACGTATGTTTGCACACTTAATAACTTATAATGGCACATTAGAGGAGAAAGAAAATTAAATATCTTTTTATCCTTTGCTTCACTATATGAAAAACTGCATGAAAAAAAATCTCATAATATCTAAGATATTAAATATTCTTATGAAGTTCTCTCCACCTGGTCATCTGTTTTATGAAAGACATGAAATCCAGTGTGTGCAGCATCCAAGCATCTGTAGCACATTAAAAGCAACATCCACAGTAGTGCATAATCAATTAGTACTTTCTGAAAAAGGTTATGATCTACCAATTTGTACTGGAAGCACAGTCTTTTGTTTGGAGCAGTAGGAATGTGTCAATTTTTGACCTTACTGCAGATTTTTGAGAATGATGATAGATCCTTCTTTCTGTATCTCAATCCTCCTTATAAAATGGGAATAATAAAGTTAGCCCATCTCCAAAGGGTTTTCTAAAATGCAGGCATAGAATCCATATATGACATCAAAATGGTATAAACATATTCTCTTGATTAACTTGATTTATTACAATTTTTAATTTGCGGAAACTACACTCACTCTTCATGTAATTTCTGAAATTCTTTTTGTCTTTTTAAAGATGTTTTGAGACTCAAGCCTTTGCAGTATCACATATTTCTATGGGATTTCAAGAAAGTAAACAGGCTTATTGTGGATTTAACTCTAAGTTTTCACGGCAAAAGAAGAAATATTTTTATATCATAATGACCATTACGAATAAAAGAAAAAAGGGGGATCCTACTTCAAATATTTATTTCTGTTCTAATTAATGTATAAAATTTCATGTTGAATTTCTTTTCAAGACTGAACAAGTCTAAAGATTTTCCTCTAGGACTGTTTTTTTTCTTTCAAGCTTGACATACATACTCCTTTTATGGCCTGTGTATTTTGTTATGTTGTGCTATAATCACCATTAAACGTGGCAAGTGGTGCTGAATTTTGTGGAAATCTGGAGACACTCGCAGAACTTGCACTGAGGAATTGTCACCTAAATAAGCAAGATGGGCAAATGTGAGTAGAAAAGGGCTGGACATGGTAAAGAGCAAAGGCTAAAGGTGCAAAAATGGTATTTTTGGCAGAGGGGTAACTTCAAGAAAAAAAACCCAACATGAACTGAGCAGGATTCCTTGGGGAATGTGAGACAGACACGGGGTGGCCTCAATGAAAAAGGAATAAGAACGTGAGAGAAAGAAAAGGCAGCCAACACTGCATATACCACCCTGCTAAGGAATCAAATATTTATCTTCTTTTATGCTAATTTTCCTACAAGGTGCAAGCCCTTTTTCTTCCTTCTCTTCATGTTTTTGTGACAATGCAGGAAGAAAAGGTGTCATAGAGACTCTGCTGCCAGAGAAAATCCAGTTTGGGGTAAAACAACCCAAAGACAGGATTTTACTCTGTGTTTCTCTCCTCCTACTGGAACCACATCTCTTTCACTTGGTCCTGCTTCTCAGACACCTCTCAGGTTTAATTAATCACATGGCACTATTATTAAAAATTGCAAGCACTTTGAGGCAATATTGAGGATCTTATCAGCTGTTTCTGCTTCAGTTGCTGAATTCTGTCTGGTTTGCACAGACATTGCCTGCCTTAGCTAAGGTTAAAGCAGGGGGAATTGCCCTTCATGTCCCAGCAGACCTGCTGGAAGCTGACATGGTTGTAACCAAGGAGTAGTGTTGAATAATCACCAGGAAGTTGCCGGAAAGTTCCAGAAAGTAAAACAAGAATTTAACTAGGAAAAAAATAATCTTTTCCTCCCTTTTACTTTTGTATTTTCAGTGTGGCACCAGAATAATTTTTTTAAAAAAAACAATAGTGTGCCTGCTAGGATACAGGCTTCCAAGAACATGATTATTTGGCTATTGTTGTTGCTATAAATAACAAAATGAGAAGGTTGTATTTGTTTAGTATTAGAAGTGATATCTAATCTCTGAGGTTTCTGAGGGTTTGTTTCATGATTTGGACTCTGGGGCTGATTTGATGTGGTTTGCTGCCTCCCAAATGACTGCAGTCTCATGGCACAGAGACCCAGCTGCCTGCAAAGATTTTCCCAGTTGGAAAGGTTCAGCCCAGCACTGGAGCTTGCTTTGCTGGGTTTGTGACCCCCACCCTTGGCTGTGGGGTAAAAGTCCCTGAATTACTTGCTATAACACCTGCTGGATTTATTTCAGCTGTGACATCAGGCAAGATGAAGTCCTTAAACCAGGACAAGTCCCTAAAATTCCACATAGAGAATCCAATCTTTAGGCAAAAACTGATACCCCAAAACCTCTTTTTACCTTCAAAACTCAGCTGCCACAAAATCTCATCCTAGTTAAGAATCATCTAAACCTAACTGGGGTAAAGACTACTCTGAGGCTACTAAAAATGCCTGGTGAATTAGACTCCTGTCTGCATCAGAATCAATAATGCTGTTTCCTGACTCGTTACAAATCTGTCTGTTCAGTTTTTTATAACTTTCCAAGATTCAGTCTGGTTTTGAGCCGAAGCTTTATATTCTTGCTGGCTTCTCTGAGCTGAGTTTTTTGTGACAGGTTTGGAGATGGAAGGACAGCCACAGAAGTGTCTGCCTTTCCCCCCTACACTAAATACAAATGTAGGCATGCTAATTTAGGGAAAACTGTCTCGTGAAAACAGCTTGATAGGATTATAGCTTGAGGTTTGGAGATCAACAAATTAGGATGAGCATCCTGATAATGAGAAAGCAGAAGAGAAAAAGAAAAGATCTGGGACTGACTGATCCTAAAGTGCTGGCTGAGTCCTGAGACTGTCAGCTCTTTGACACTCAAGGAAAACTCTATCTCATCTGCAAAAATGCTACACTAAAGATGGAAAGAGCTCTTCTTCAAAGAGACAAATGCAAATATGCCTAAAATATTATACAAATGTGATTTGAAAGGGAGATGCAAAAAAAGCAGTCTTAATCACCCTCTACCTCTGTTCCCTTTCAATAAAATGAGGGCAATGTTATTTTTCACAAAATCTCAGAATAACTGAAGTTGGAGGAGACCTCTGGAGATCATCTGGTCCAACCACCTCCTCAAGAAGGGCCCCCTCAAAACATTTGTCCAGGACCATGTCCAGATGGATTTAATTTTCCACAGAGGTATTTTGAAAATTAATTAATGTTTTTGAAGCATTTGGTTACTATAGTAATTAGCGCTGAAGAATTCAGGAGGAGATTGAGCACTCTCCTCCCTGTGGAAAGAAACAGAAGAGAATTAACATGAACTTATATAATTAGAAAACACACTGGAGTCCATTGTCTGATTTTTGTGACCTTGGTAATTCTTTGGTGCAATTTATATGTTTTTGTTTTATAAATGCTCTAGTGGTCAAACTGTCTAGTCCTGACTATGAAATATTTTCTTTATTATTTTAGTGTTTATCTTTTGTAAGGCTTTGTGAGAACTCCTGGAGTTCTTATGCATGAATAGCAGGAAATAATGTGCTGCTTTCCCTGACATCTTATTTGTTATGGGTGTAACATAATTCTTGGTCAAGTGAATCAATAAACACTGAATACCTTTGCTGTTGTATGAAGAATATGAATCTCATAACCACTCCTGCTGTATTAGCTGAGATTTCTGCCTTTTAGCCTCATTCCTTTTCTCTGTCAAACCAGATACACTTTGCCCCCACTGTGAGATTGGGAAATGTTTAATTAGGACCAAAATGAATGCTGTACCCTACTTCTCCTCAGTTTCCATAGCTTCTGTTCATTCAGCACCAAAAAAAATAATCCTCTCTCCTATTTTAGCTGTGTTCTGTGAATGAACAGAAGGGAAGTAATAACACTTCCTAATCCCTCTTCTTGTTAAAATGAGGAATATAAAACCTGGATTTCTAGCACCTTGCCCTCTCTGATTTGTTCCTGCTTGCTGCTTCTTGCCATACTTCTCGATTTCCAAGTACAGATTTCTGCATCCCTCACCTCCACTTTATCTGTTTAGGAAACACTGATCTGAATTCTGCTTTCTGAATCCTTACTCAGACACAATAGTTCTCTAAAGAGATTTTTTTGTTGATTTTATCTTGCATCAGATATGTTTTGAATGTAGAAGTTTGTATTGGTAGGCTTTCTTAGATATTTTGAAATGCAGTGAAAAAGTTAAACAAGGAGGGCCATATCCATCTCCATTTTATCACAAGTTTGTTCCATCTCTCTGCATTTGCAGTGGTCTTTGCTGGAATATCTTGATGGATCAGGTGAGTGGGATGGAAGAAAAGAAAGAATTTCTCTTGAAATGTGTTTTTTTTGTGTCTCTTAAGGAACTGAGAGGCTGAAGCATGAGACAGTCAGTGGCGTATGAGGAGTGACACTTTAATCTGTGTCACTGTGTAAGTGACACATGGGATTGTCAGTGTTCTATAGACCTGGAATATCACCAGACTGCCCTTCAAGTTCCAGTCTGAGCCATCACATCAGGTACAAGACTCTATTAAGAGGATGATACTTTTCCTTCCCTTTTAACCAACAGTGTAAGAGTGTATTGGCCAGTGCAGGAGCATGGTCACTTATTGGGACCCCAAAAGGAAGCAGAAAATTGAGCAGGTTTGGGTCAATCTGCAGGGTTTTTCACTGGGCACTGAGGCAATCAAAGCAGGAGACACCGAATCTCAAGGTCACATTTTATTTATGCAGCTCTCCACTGTGTAAGGACCAGAATAATAAATCTCCCTGAGGTTATGAAAACTGAGGGTTTGGCTTCCATTCAGCAGCCATCCATCTCGGAGATGTACAGTTCACATCACCTCCATATCTGAATGTCTCGCATCCTTAATGCATCGATCCTTCCAGAAATCCTTGGAGGCAGAAAAATGCCATTTCCCCTGTTTTAGAAATGGAATTAAAACACAGGACATAAGGCCTGAAAGTCATAGAGCAAAGAGGTGCAGAGAACTTAACCTGTCTCAAGAGCTGTAAGGCCAAGCCCAACCAATCCTCCACTTATCCTAAAGGAAATTAAAACCTCTATGGAAAAACCTCTGTGGTAAAGACTCAGTTGTGCTTTTAAACACACGCTATTAAAAAAAAAAAAAGTGGATTTAACTTCTAAACCATTGCACCTTTTTCTTTTTCTATCAGCTGTATAAATATATTCTTGTTTTCTCTGCTTCAAAAACAGACTTGAAAAATCTTTCATCTCCTTTGAAGGCTTTTGGATTTTTTGTGTGCATATTATTTCAGAGCTCCTTCACAAATTTTCTTTCAGCGATATAGTTTAACTACTTGCCATTTCCAAGGCAGACAAAATCTTGATCACATAGATTGCAATCAAAATATTTTTCTTTTAATTCGGTAATCTGTCTTGAGGCTGTATTCAGTCAAAATAGAATGTAACAGTTTTTACATCATACTAATCTCTTCATTACATCCAATTATTTGGACACCCACATAAATTACTATCAATTTATTATAGTCTTAGTAGTTACAGAGATAAGCCAGTCAGCAGTGTTTAGCTGAGAAGGTTTAAAATTAAGTTCTCCAGATGAGTTAAAGATTTTACAGAATTACCATCAGTCTTGTTTTTCAAGACAGACCAACCAGCCTGGGGGATGGAAGCTCCTGTCCCTGGGAGGGTCTTAGTTTGATTATAATTGTCCCTTAATTTATGCATAAAGGTAGAGGAATTTAAAACTGCTCAGGAATAACTAATAGAGACTGAGATTTTCTCCAGACTTATTTTTGTTCAGATTCTAGAGAGACCAGGATGTCTGCAGGTTGACAACAGATCAGAAAGATCAGAGCCAAAGGCAGGAGTTGCTGTGGGAGTTGAGTGAGGGACTCGTTTGCACATGAGAGCAGGGGAGAGGGGGGATCAAGGGACAGTGACTGAATAAACTGCTAAAGTCCAGCTAGAGGAGAGATCTGCATGTGTGCATGATCCACAGTCCAAACCCAGTGTGACTGTCTGCAAACTTTACACGATGCTCTTAACTTGGAATCTACTTTTCCATTGCTTCCCCTTAAATAATGCCTGGGAATTTGGCCATTTTATAATTCTCCATTTTTAAGGAAGCCTTCTATAGCCGGCATATCAGTGAAATTATTCATGCCAAGTATTTCTCTCTCTATCTTATATCATGGATTCCTAAATTATAAACATATGTTTCTGTATTAGATTAGAGGGGAAGTATTCAGGCAGAGCAGCTTTATATTCCAATCCTCACTCAAAAAGCATTGCTATTCTGGAATATACTCAAGGCTGGCTAACTTCAACGGGACTGTCACCAGATTAAAAGTAAACAAATAATGTACTTTATTGAGTTAGGACCATAATCTGGTTTCCCACTAATGCAATTCCACCATTAAACTCATTTCTGACAATTGAAGGGAGAGAAGGATCAGTGTCAAGGTCCCACATCGCTCCCCAAAGTCAGTAATTTACAGGGGAGTGGGAATACTGACAACAAATCTCCCAATGTCATTAAAGTCTTTTGAGACCATGGTGTGAAAGTGAAATGGGAGTTCCCACGGGTGAGAAATTTGTGGGGTTTATGGAATTAAACCTGGTCATGGTGACAAAGGTTTTTCATGAGCAAATTTGCAGCATTTGGGCAAACCCCAGTGTGCAGTGGGCTGCCCTGAGTAGGATGGAGTGAGGCTTTGTGATTTTCCAGTTGTGTTTTCAAAATGACTTGTGATAAAGAATAAATGCAGGGAGTTTTAGTTGTTTGGTTTTTGGGTTGGTTTTCTTTTTGATGGAAAGAAACTAAACCTGAGTTCTCTTCATCCTGCATCTTCACAGACAAGGTTTTGAAAGGAGTTCCAGGAAAGTAACCACAAAATAGGAGAATAAATCTCTTTCATATACAGAAAGGAGAGCTGGAGGAGCTAATGAGCATTTCTGAAGTAAATATACACTGATAGAAGGGAAAAATTGGAAGAGAATGAATTTTGGAGGAAAGTGAAATTACAGAAACAAAGAGAGATGGGTACCCTGTAGATAAAAAACATAATGCCATAAAAGAAGTTCACTAGTGACAAAACACTTCCCTCAATATAAAAGAAATAATAAAATATTTAATTGATTTAGCTGTAGAGAAGGTGTTGCTAAGAAAAGGACTGGCTACAGCCCAATAACTTCTATTGAGTATTTGGTATCATTATTTATCCAAACATTCCTTCAAGAGGTTTCTTTTCTCTGTCTCTTCCTTAATTAGGTTGAGAAGACTAAAATTTTCCTGCAGTTGGATGGGTTCTGCCCTGGTTTTGCTGGAAAGGTCAGCTAAATTTGGCTGAGATCAGAGCAATGTGTGCAGCACGACTGGTGAAGCAGGAGCTGAGATCTTGAGCTGCCATTCCTTACATTGCACGAGTTCAAAGATGGCACAAGTCAAGACACTGATCGTGACGTGAATTACTTTAGAAGTAAAGTTTGAAAAAAAAGTCCTCTTCCACTGCGATACAGGCCAAAACATAAATTTGCAAATTTAGATTTTACCATTTCACAAATGCTATAGAATTCTTTTTTATGTTCTTGCCCTGCTGGGTGTTTTTGAACCCCTCTAAGTTTGATATAGTTCAGCAGAATTAACAAGATAGATTTTTCTTTTTTTTTCCCCCCTTTTCTCTTTCAAGATTATGTAGTGAATATATTTAACAAAGCTGACTAAAGAAAAAAAAGAAAAAGAATCACACCTAGTTTAAAAATATTTGTTTACCCTCCACCTTCTTTCTGAAATTTGAAAGCCATGTGAAAGATCTAAAAGTAGCTGTAAACAACACAAGGAAGAAACTTTTATGAAAATTTCCCTTGTCCCTGCCAGTTGAAAAGAACGAATTCTAGCAGGGAAATTTCATTAGCACTTGAAAACCTTGAGAAGTTCTATGATCCAGTGTAATCCAGGTTCTTAGAGCTTTCAGAGGTCTCACTCCTCCTGCTGCACTCCTATTTAATAATTTTCTTCTATTTTCCCTCTTTTCTCAGATCACAAGGCATGGATATACCTGCTGGTATGCAAATAAAATTTCATGAGGTATTATATCAAATGTCTGGTTGAGTCCAGTGGGGGTTGTGAGACACAAACCAGAAAGATCTGAATCTCTCTCTCTCTGTCTTCATTAGTAGAACATAATTTGTCTATCCTTTTTTTTTTTTTTGTGAGTTCAATAATGTTTCACTAATGATCACTAAGAAAAAAAAAAATAAATAATTTTGAGAGAGGAGAGACCATAATCAGCATTTGTTGTATATTGGGAGATCAATTCCAGACTTCACTGGAATTGAAGTCCAGACTTCAATTTTTAACCCTGCAAATCCAGGGTTAAAAATTATATTCCTTTTGCTTAATTTGATTATTAGTTATAGGAATAAATAAAAATAACACCTATGTTGCCAAATTTTTGAATCTCGGAGGACAAAGTAATTTTTCATTATCTTAGCTCTGAAGACTCCATCTTATTTCTGGTTTATTTATGTCCTTCCAAAAGACCACAAGGAACTGTTGGTATGAGTTTGTCCCCTGGACCCTGGTCATTCTTAAAATCTTTATTACAGTGGCTACAAAGTGTCACAGTGAAGGGAGGTATTGATGGGGACATAATAAGTTTTTAAAGAACTGTCACAGATGTTAGCAGGAGAGAGGCTCAAGACACATGAGATGAGGACGAAAAAGTCACCAAAGAAACTTCATAGAAAAGGAAAAAGAATTCCAAAGTGTTAAGGTTTGATTTGCTCTAGAAATGGAGGAAAGCAGGTTAAGGATCACAGAATCATGGAATGATTTGGGTTGGAAGGGACCTTAAGGATCACCCAGTGCCACCCCCTGCCATGGGCAAGGACCCCTTCCACTGGCCCAGGTCACTCCAAGCCCTGTCCAGCCTGGCCTGGGACACTGTCAGAGATCCACAGATTCCCTGGGCACCCTGTGCCAGGGCCTGTCCAACCTCACAGGGAAGGATTTTTCCCTAATATCCAATCTAACTCTACTCTTTCAGTTTGAATCCACTCCCTCTTGTTCTGTGACTCCAGGCCCTTGTAAAGTCTCTCTCCATCTTTCCTGTGGGTTCCCTTCAGGCACTGGGAGGCCACTCTGAGGTCACCCCAAAGCCTTCCCTTCTCCAGGCTGAACAATTCCAACCCTCTCAGCCTTTCCTCCCAGCAGAGCTGCTCCATCCCTCTGATGCCCTTGATGGGCTCCTCTGGGATCACTCCAGTGATGAGGGAGAGTTTTTGGGGACAGAGACACAAACCAATCAAACCCTGCCTCTGAGGGGGAGACAGGGAATGGAGCTGCCCACAACATAGGAAGCCAGGAGGATTCCCCTCTGCTGCAATTGTAGCAAAACTTTATATGGAATACATACACCTTTATATGGAATAGATACATCTCCATCAACTCTAAATGTTTAATTAGGGCCGTAATTAAAGAATCACTGCCATGAGGAAAAGCTAACTGGCTTCCCTTTCCACCATCACTGGAGGATTTCTGGCTCGGTTGCTCCTGAGGACCTGACATCCTTCAGTTGCTCCTGACATCTTTCAGTGCTTTGATTTTTGTTCTTTGGTGTGAACCTATCACCGTGTGGGGAGAAGGCAGGAGAGATTGTATAAATTTGCCCAAAGGATGGAGAGTTGGTTTGTTTATTACAACAGGTTTAATGTATTGCTCATAACTGCAGTGTGTAACAACCATGTTCGAGCCAGGAGAAAATAGGTACTGGGGCAGTCAGCATGTAAAAAAATAAATAACTAAAAATTGCCCATTCTGTCTCCTGGTAAAAGGAAGGGGAAGAGAAGGAGAGATGGTGAGTGTTATCCTAGCAAAGGTCTATACAGGGAAAAATGAGAGAGAGGAAAGTTTTTGTTATTCAACTATTAGGTTGAATATATATAATTAAAATTTAATATTTTTTTAAATTGAACTTGTTGTTGAAATGAATTTTGATGTTTGCAGTTAAGCTGTAATTTTTTTCCCCTATAATTAAGACTATAGATGAGAGGCTGGACCTCTTAACTTTCAGAAAATGTTTTTTTGTCAGGGATAAAAATATGTGCAGCAAGGGAAAAGTCTAATTGCAGAGAAGTTTGAGTTCTTCTTTCACTCTGATGTCCTTGCACATGCTCAAGTTACTTCTAACTTGCAGTGTGTACTTCCCTGAGGTTCACTCTCTGTACAGGTGTTTTGTGCAGACAGTAAATACAGCATCAGGTTTCTGTTTAATGCTGTGTGTGGGACCATGACTTGAAGTAGGGAATATGATTTTTCAAGTGATGATTATTAGAGTGTTTCTTTTTTATTGCCCATACTGTTTCTGCCAGGGGTCCTCAATTCCCTGTGATCAGCCTTTGGAAAGCACACAGGTTGTGCACATAAATGCTCATGGTGCTCCCCTAAGTTTTATTGCCCCAGTACATGTGGGAAATTGCTGTTTGGATATCTCCTCTGAGGGCAACACCTTAAAAGGTCTTGGAGATGTGGTTCCCACCAAGGAACCATTTATGTTCCATTTTTCTGAAATGCCCCATGACTGCTTGGCCTTAAAATCCAGTGAGGGCAATTACCTGAATTTCTGAGCTTGAGCTCTTAGTGGTGACCTCGCCTTATAATAAAGTCAGCAGGGACACTCCAGTGACCAGGGTTAGTTTAGGAAAAAGTGTATTTTGTACCAAGAGTGGTGTCAGATGTGAAAAGGGGAGGTGGTGGGGTGGATGGGGAAGCTGTGTCCAATATATCACTGCCCTGCTTGTGACAGAGCCCCATTCTGAAGGCAGTAAGGAAAGCAATACATCACGAGGTGACTCTTGAATTCTCTCTGTGTCTCTTGTGTTATATTGCCTGACCCCCAAGACTGCTGATGTCTGCTCTCCTAAGATGCTGCTTTCATCCCCAGTTGACCTTTTCTCTCTGCACCTCATTTCATCTCAGTACATTTTGGCGTAGTCACTCCATTTAGAATTTTTTTTTTTTTCAATTGCATTTGATTTTATCATATATCCTTTCCAGAGTGTTTGTTCCACTTTGTTCTCTGTTTTCAAATTTTTCCTTTCAGGAGAGGAAATGAAATCTTGTGATTTCAATGGAGATCAGTTGGTCCATTTGAAAGTTTGGTCCATTTCTGTGCATTTCCTGTCATCCCATTCACTTTTATTGTTTTCACTTTGTTCCACAATGTTCTCTCTTTCTTTTGTAGCATTTAATTCCTTCAATTTCTTCTCCTGTCTCTTTGTTTACCTTACCTGATTTGGGGATTTCAATGTGAATAATTTTGGCTAGTTTCTGTCCTTTTCCCTGCACCTCATTTCATCTTGGTTAATTTGGTTGTAGTCACTTCATTTGCAAACTTTCTTTTTTTTTTTTTTTAAATTGTATTTCATTTGATCATATCTTATTTCCTGAGTGTTTGTTACACAATTTTCACCAGTATTTTTGAAGTTGGGGTGTAGTTCAGATTTAATCAGATCTTGAAATTCAAGCATGTTATCAGTACTACAATCTATTTCCTCTAAGCTTTAGTCTGAAGGTTGATAGGGTAAAAGCATAGGTGACAAAGAAAAATATATAAAGCTCATTCAAATAGACTTATATTTCAATATTGAAACCAATTTTGCATGTTACAGTAGGTTCTAACTCAAATGGTAATGCTAAAAAATAATTGTAATAAGAAAATACCCATAACTTGATTATCAGGAAAAAATTAGGATATATATTTTTCAGGAGGCTTTTGAAAGAAAAATAATCACTGTAGTGAGATAAAAAAGAAAAAGGGGAAACATAAAGGGGAAAAACAATGCCAGAAATTGTCAGGGGTTTATAAAAAGATTTAAACTCAGAGAAGGTAGGAATGTCTTCAACAGTAAGATTTAAGAAGCCACAAATATCAGCACTGCAAAATCAGTCCAGAAGCAGAATCTGACTCTCCTGAATCTTTCACCTATCCTTGTCATTAGCAGCAGGATTTGAAATGTTAATGAACATGCCCGGACACAGCAGCCCTGGGAATTGCTGCCATGACTAAATGAGAGGTGCAGAACTGAGGCAGAGAGCTCTGTGTCCTGCAGCTCTGTGCACCTGCCCTGACCTTGTCATCCAGCTGCCACCCAGAGCTCCTGGTGACACAGCACAACTGGCACAGGGCAATTCAATTTTCCTCTGCTGCCTTCCCAGAACCATTGAACTCTTAGCTGGTTTTCAATGAATCCCACTTTAAGTGATGCTTTCAAGGACACGTAAACCTTTGACGGCTCTTTGGGGAATTGAATGCAAATTTGTTCCTTCTGCGACTCAGGCAAGCACATCATTTTTCATAATAGTGCCATAGATATCAGAAGATGCCTGCACCAACCTGAGAAAGCCATGGAGGGTTGGGATGGAAATGAGGTGGAGAGATGCAAAACACCTGACTCTGTTTACACAGGCTCTCAAGACCTTGTAGTTCACATGGTGAATGATTTTTACAAAATTAAAAAAAAAAACCAGCATTTTTTAAATTCAATTAGCAAAAAAAATCCATATCTAAAATAAATATATATTCTGATCTGTTTTTAAAAAAAAACAAACATACTGTTATTTTTCTCTTTCCTTTCATTTCCACCAATTTAAATAAATAAAGAAATTGCTAGCCTTGTGCAATCATAGATCTCTTTGAACAATATAAATATTCCTTAAGATCTACAATCCTGATAATGACAACTTTGTTTCCAGTTTATTATGGGACATAAAATGCTTCAAGCACTGACCTGATCTGGTCAGCATCAGGAGCTGTTTTCTGATACAGTCGTCTCTCTGCTGGAAACCTTTGCTCTCTATCATAATTAATCAAGGCTTTTAAAAGTCAATGTAATTAAGAGCAAGGCAGCTCTAATGGACCCACTGCAAACTGTGTGCCCTGCATCTAAATAAAGCAACCAGTCAGTGTAATCATTTCTTTGGAACAAAGGAAGTTGTCTGACCCTTTTCTTGCCTCTCATCTCCAAAAATTTGTGTCCACATGCTCCTGCTATGTTTCTCCCATTTTAGAGAGGAAGTGAGGTGCCAAAAGTGCTGATTCACCAGAGGAAATGACCTTGCTGGAAAGATGAAATCTGAAAACTAACCATCCTGCCTCCAGTGAGAGTCAAGAATAAAACCTGCTGATGTGAACCTCCCAGGGTAAGGTGTGCTTCAGCAGGAATGGATCTCTGCAGAGTTCCTTACAGAGAGAGGAAAAATCCTTCTTCTGCTGTGACCATTTGTTTTTCTACTGCAGTAATGCATTCAGCAGCCAATCTTACATCCATAAACTTAATGCAAGTGAAATTTCCTCTTGAAGTGTTTCTTGGGTGGATCTGTACGAGGATCCATAACAAATATTTGGCATCACATTCTCCAGCTGGAGGCACATCAGCCATTAACAACATGATGGGACTGAAGTGGGGCAAAATGAGATATAAAGGGAAAAGCTAACTGAATGAAAGCTACTAATGAAACTTCTTTGAATTTGGCAGGAAATATTTGATAATATGAATGATTCAAGGTGCTTTAAGGTGATCCTAAAGTCACAGAATGGCTGAGCTTGGGAGGGACCTTAAAGACGATCATCCCCATGAGCAGGGACTCCTTTCACTGGTCTGGGATGCTCCAAACTCCTTGGACACTTCCAGGGATCCAGGGGCAGCCAAAACTTCTCTGGGTAACTTGTGCCAGGGCCTCACTACCTACAAAATAAATAATTTATTTCAAACATCCAATCTAAATCCTTCCTCTTCCAGTTTAAATCCAACCCCCCTAGTCCTACCTTGGTTTTTTAGCTCTTTAAAATTGGCTGGACTCATTTACCTTCCCTCCAGCTTGCTTTAAGTGATTGACTGTGTCTTTGAGCTCTATCCCTTCTGGAGACGTCCACATCCCACCCCAGCACAGCCTCTCATGTCAGGCAATGTGCTCTGGGTCTGATGGAATGGCCGTGATCCAAATCTGTCCGTCAGGATCTGCTGTGGGGCAGGGCCTTGCTGGAGGATGCTGCACAACTTCCACCCTGTTTTCCCTGTTTTCCCTGTTTTCCCTGTTTTCCCTGTTTTCCTTGTTTTCCCTGGCAGGTGGCTCTAACCAAACCTCTTAGGTAGGGCTGATCCAGCCCAGGGAAATGACAATAGACTGTTTGCAATTTCATGCTTTTCAGAATCCCTGTAATTTAAGATTTGTGTTTAAATATGAGCTCTCAATAAAACTGATGAAAACAGATCATTCCAAACTATTCTGAAGCCTGAATAGATTTGGAACATGTTTAAGATCTATATCTCCTCTGCACTGGAGGTAATGCAATAATCTTCCTAAGCCTTCCTAAACTTTGATTTTTAGCTGCTTTATTCCTGCTGATGATAGTGTTTTTCCAACTGACATAGCTGCACTCAGGAAAGCTGCTCAGTAATATCTTATTTCTATGTTTCATTATCTTATCAATGCACTCATACACCGACAGGAACAAAAATATTTGAAATACAGAGTTACATTCTATGCTACAATGTGATCACAGAGCCATTTTTTTTGAAGAACAGTAAGGACCTATATTTTTAATGCCTTTGGCATTAATTTCCCTTATGCTGTGTGGCACGAGTCTGATAAAACTTCATGGGATGCATTGCAGCCTTAAGATATTGCTGTGAAATGTTTGCCTCACTCAGAAACCCAAATGAATCCTCACACTTGGTTTATTTGCTCTGTATTGGCAACAATAATTAGCAGTAAATATTAATGTGAATGCAGAGGTGTGTGAATCCATTAGACACAGGATCAGTGAATGGTGCCTAAAGCTCCCCAATGTGACAATTGTCAGCTGTGCACACACACAGAGCCACAGGAGGGTCACTCGTGCTGTGGGTGAGACTTGTATGTTTTTTGAGAGATGGAGATAAATTGCTGATGATTATGTATCAGTTTTCACAGAAATCCCATCAGGAGAGCATGAGCAGGTTGAAGCAGGAATAGGATACATTAAATCATAATATGGGTCAATATTTGATAACTGAAATTGGAATAACTACCTTTTATTTTATCTGCCTTCTTTCTTTTTTCTCTCCTTTTAAAACAAATCCAGTGATTAACTCTTTATTTAAAATTGAGTGTCTTGGATGCAGAATTTGTTGCCTGGGAATTTCTCACTGAGGATGTAGTCTCAGTTATACAATTCTTTCTCAAATGCTGCTTCTTCTCCCTCTTCACACCCTCCACCCCTCTAAAAGAAACAAAACCACCACAGATTAAAAAACAACACGTGATAGCCTCAATATAGACATTGTATGACCTGAAAGATATTATGGGAAATTTCTGCTTTTTTACTGATGGAAGTAAAAATGTTTTAGGCTCTTGGGAAATAAATAAGCAGTGAATGTGGAAGCACACCACCAATATGATATTATAGACTGTGTTCTCTTCCTAGCTCACCAATAAGAGTAAAATTCTGATTATAGCTATGAATTCTATTTTCTTAGTACAAAGAGACTGTTTTATTACCATTTCTGTTATCAGAAAAAAAAAAATTAAAACCTTCAATTTAAAAGACCACACCACAGACAATTTCTTTTATTCATTGGCACAAGTTCATTAGGTGGAGTTCAGATTACTCTGCTGCCTTCCCAGAACATCAGCAGTGACATTCACAGGTTTTAAAGGAGAAAATAGCCTACTGATAAATAATAATGCAATGCAGATTTTCCCACCCAAACTAGTAATTGTTCCTGATGTCACTAAACTTCTGCCTTGTTCGAGGCCACTGGAAGCTGGGGGAGTGTGGGGTCAGGAGAGCTGTGCCAGCAGCTGCTGGGGATGCTCTGCTGTGATTGAAGGTGCCTGTTGATATCAGGTGGCTCAGAATTTATTTCCTGAGTGTTGCCATCTTCCCTGTCAGCTGTAAAACGTGTCACTTTTACAGTCCAGAGCTGCAGGGTTGGGCAGGAGAGCACAACGTGGAATAATAGGCAGTGAGTTATACGGGAAGTATGGAGGAGATCCCAGGAGAAAACCAGGGATTCAGACTGTGGTAGGTGCCTTCTCCAGCAGGGTTCAGCTGGTCAGCTGTCCTTTTTCCCAGGAAAATGGGATTTAAATAGTCAGCAATAGTTATTGTGGACCCTTGTTGGGTTTGCTGCTTTTGCAGAAATTCCCCAAGCTAACAAAGTCCTTTTTCCATGCCCGAGATGGAAGAAAAAGCCAGAAACTCTTCAGGTCTCGTTCTGAAAGTTGTTTATTTAATCTTATCTA
>VZTB01018188.1:164868-183446 GCA_013397245.1 Thryothorus ludovicianus
GGGGTTTCTGAGCTTCCAGGGCAGTCAGAGACAAGCCCTGGTTCCCACAGACCCTTTTCTCTAGGAGGCCCCACCTCTTTCCCTGCTTTTTCCTGGTGGGTTGGCCTGGATGGTTTTTAAGGCCTCTTCCATCACAAACTATTCTATGTCCACAAAAAGTGCCAAATCTGCAAGCACAAAGTGTTTGATCTCCTCAGAAAGTACAGGTGAGATATTATTGCCATATAATTTGTGTTCTGTAGCTGGCAGAGTACTCCTTCCAACAGTCTTGGGACAATATAAGGGCAATCTTTATTCCACACTAATGAAGGCTCTTTGTTGGTGCCTTTCCAGGTCATTGTTTTTCTTAAGAGCAAAAGAATATTTGCCTGGGGAGATAAGAAACCACACTCCCTTAACTCACTCAGTTAAGTGAGTGTGGTTTCCAAAGTTAAAGAACATCTTAATCTCTTTTAGCACTTGGTAGAAGCAGATCACTTACACATCCTTTGTACAGGGGGAAAGGGAAGTTTGGGCAAGTGGAAAGTAATTGCCCAAGGCCACTCTGCAAAGCAAAAACTCTGTTTGGGTCCTGACTAACCAGCTAACTCACTGGCAAAGCAGCTATTTTGTGAGAGCAGAATATTATCTACACGGGGTGAGATTCTTGGTGTGATCCTGTGCAGGGCCAGGATGGACTTTGGTGATCCTTGTTGGTCCCTTCCAACGCAGGATATTCTGTAATTCCACCTCCAGCAATCTTATCCAATTGACTTTGGCACAAAATAGCTCCTATTGGTGCTTTGATATGCCTGAAACTTTATTTGACCAGAGGAACAGAATGCATGTGCAGGGATGGGGTAGAATTCAGTTTTCCTAGATTTAGCCAGGAAAAGGCCTGGAGAAAGTACTGCATCATGAGTAACACTATGTGTGTGAAAGGAGGCTGCACATTCCTCACTTTCCATCTTCACTTTCCATCCTCACCCCACCATTACTCATAACTTTGACACAAAGGTTCTGCAGCCACTCCCAGCACGGGCAGAGCAGGCAACTTCTAGCAATTATCAATTATGTTAATGATGCCAAGGGATGAGCTGGAAAAGGCACTTTCTAAATGCAAGTGGCAGTTACACATCCCTTTGGTAGCTGTGGTGGCTGAGCACCTGAGCAGGATCCAGCCCCTCGCTGCTCTCCTGAGTGCCTTCCCCCTCCCCACACTGAAATAGGAAACTCACATTTATATTAATGTCACTTGCTGGAAACTCAAATTTAATGTCACTTGCTCATTGCTGCAATTATTTTCAGGATTCTTCCACAAGCCAAGTCACTTGTGGGGACTGTGAGATGTTGAGTTCTCCTCTCTGTCTGTGTGGTTGGGGTGGGTGATTTAATCCTCACTCAGCAGTGCCCAGGGCAGGCTCTCACCAGCAGCAGAGCATTGGGATCTACTTGGACAATTTGAGATCAACTGACCCTGAATTTGAGACCAACTCTTTTCCCATACCGCATTCTAAGAAGTATTTTGAAAGTTCCTGATTCTTTCCTCCTCTACATTTAAATTATATTATAGGTTTTACAATAAAACTTGGTAGCAAAATATTTACAAATCATTCTTAGAACATCTGTAAGTCCAAATCATATCTTTGGCTGAGTGTCAGACAGGCTGATTGATTAAGAGTTTGTTCTCTTGAATCACCAAGGTCTGTGTGAAAATTGGCTGCTTTAGAATTGCCTTGCCTGGTAATTTTGATGTCCAATTTGCAATTTATTTCCTGTGTCCTGGTCCATTTTTTTCAAATTCATTTTCCAATATTGTTTCTTCCAACAAGCATCAGACATGACACAACAGAAAAGATTAATATTTAACAACTGCTGTAATCTGGAATATGACCAGAGCCACTGAAATTTGCTCCAGGCTGAATTTTGAAGATTTGTGCCTCTGTTCAGATCTCTTAACATCACCAGTCACTTTTCTTAGAGGATCCTTTGGATTATTTAGCATCATTTCAATAAAACTTTACTTCAAGGATTCTTTCAATTGTTTAGCATAATTTGAATGAATCTTTCCTTCCAGGAAATACAGATCATTGGGATTCAATGCAGGCAGTAATTTAGATTTTGGTAAAGATCTTAAACACACCAACTGCCACTAAAATCACCTGTTTTCATACAGTAAAACCTTAAGTATTAGTTTTTGCCCTTTATTTGAGAAAATGTGTGAGGTAATCATTATTCTTGAAATACTTAGAAATTTTAAAAAAGGGATCCTAAGGACTTGGGTGTGTTTGTGTGGGATTTCACACACACACATAAACCTTATTGAAGCATTTTAGGATTGTTTTAATCTCTTGTAGTAGTCAAGTAACTGCATCCTTGTTTTCACTCTCTTTGAGGCTCATCCTTTCTCACTGCCACACAGTTTATGGCTTGCACACCAATTCTGTTACCTTCTCTTCCCTTTCATATTTTTTCCCTTGTTCCAAAGTGTAAATTGTTTCCTGCCTCTCTACAGGATTTTTCTCCCTCGGTGATGTGGAGGGAGATAACTACTCCTAGTGCTGACAGAGGTAAGAGCACCAGGATAAGTAATACCTCAGCTGCAGAATGATAAAGTGCTAGTGGGAGTAAACTCCAGATTCATATCCCAAAACACTGGTTAGTCCATCAGCACTTCTGCCATTATCTCCTCGGCCACAAATCCAAACTTTCAAGGTCAGCTGTAACTGGATTGAAAATCTGGAGATCCAGGAAAAGCCCAGTGTATTAACAACATTTTTCTGCCTGGATTTTGTTTCTGATCTGAGGCTCCTCAGTTGCCTCCCTTTGGCTGGATCAGTGCAATAGGATAAGGGTAAATAGAAAGCCTACACAGATAATGTCACATTTTTGGAGGGGAGGAGTAATTTTTGAAAAAAATCAGGTATTTTAGACCACAGAGAGTTCAAAGTCAGAAAACATTTTGTGTTGAGGCTTCAGTAATTACCCATGTGAATAAAAACGCACCATTAATATTGGCACCTTGATAATTTGTTCAGAACAAAGACTGATTGAATCAATTCACTTAAACCTGGATTTAATTGTTCCAAAGTCCTAAGGAAAAAAGGAATAAAGGGAAAAAAAAACATACTTAGGTTCAAAATTCTACATTTAGGTAGAAATAATCAACTCTAATATGGGTCAACTGAAAACAAAACCAGGAAGTGTTATAAGAAATCAAGAAATATTTCCTCTGAAGAAAACTGGAGGGATCTGGGTTATCTCTTGTAGAAAAGAGGGGACATAATGTGTAACATAAGTGCTGCTGCAGAGGGGGAAGAAAAGGATAATGAATGGGAGGCTGGTGACAAACTCAAGGTTACAACTGATTTGTTGGCCAAACTTTCCTAGTGAGCTCGCATACACACAATCTTGCAAACTCAGTGCTTTATTTACTGCATGGTGTAAACCTGTCTGAAATAAATTCCCCACTGGTATCAAACTCTGAGTCTCTCAGCAACGCAGATCATCTTTTGCTTTGTTCTTGTTTCCCAGCAATCTATTAGCAAGAGGTTGGCACTAATGCTTTTTCCTACACATGAGATCAGGGACTTTAAAACTATTGTATGAGTAAACTGTTCTTCTATTCACATCCATCAATAAATTTGGAACTGAAGTATACATGCTCCAAGTAGGCTTTAACCTTCATCTTAACTTTTTGAGTAGCTTTTTACATTAACATGCTATAGCTGTCTCAGAGTCTCACATCACTATCTGAATTTAAGACTGAAAGAACATCCAGTTTCAGCAATTGCTTGTCACTCACCTGTTGAAATCTGCATTTTTATTGCTAATTAATCTGAGTGATTTCTCCTCTCTAGCACTGTGCCCACTACTGTATTACCCTTAGCTGAACTGGCAGAAACCATTTTCCATAATAGGTCAAGAGAACTCCAGAATAAAATCCTTTCAACTAATACAAAAAGGGGTGTTTTTATGATTTTTTTCTTTTTTTTAATATTGCAATGCTTTCAGGACTTTCTCCTTTTTGTGTTTGCTCATGTTCCCTGGAGCTTGGCTTTAGATGAAATAGATGCACACTGGATGGATGCCTTCTTCCTTGTGACCTGAAATTGGCTTTAAGCAGCCATTTAGGAGCAGTTCTGATGAAATTTTAAAGCCTGTATGTGATTATGTGGTTGTGTAACTTCTCAGACCAGTCATTTGTACCATCCAGGGTAGGGGAGAGCAGATGGAGCAGCCCTGGGAGAAGGACTTGGAGGTGCTGGTGGATAAGAGCTGGACATGACCCATCTCTGAAATCCTTCATGTCCTGGGCTGATCCCACAGCCTGGGCAGCAGGAAAGGGGGGATTCTGTCCCTGTGCCCCCCTCAGGTGAGACCCCACCTGCAGAGCTGCCCCAGCCCTGGGACACAGCACAGGAGGGACCTGGAACTGCTGGAGACAGTCCAGAGGAAGCACCAGGATGAGCAGAGGGATGGAGCAGCTCTGCTGGGAGGAAAGGCCAAGAGAATTGGGATTGTTCAGCCTGGAGGAGAGAAGGATGTGGAGTGACCTCAATGCAGCTTTGCAGTGCCTAAAGAGTTCAATAAAAATGGAAAGAGATTGTTCACAAAGAAAGTAGTGATCGGACATGGGGGAATTGATTCAAACTGAGAGGAGATTTAGATTAGATATTAGGAAAAAAATCTTTATTGTGAGGGTGGTGAGGCCCTGGCACAGGGTGCCCAGAGAAGCTGTGGCTGCCCCTGGATCCCTGGAAGTGTCCAAGGCCAGGTTGGACACTGGGGCTTGGAACACCCTGGGATAGTGGGAGGTGTCCCTGCCCATGGCAGGAGGTTGGACCTGGGTGGGCTTTAAGGTCCCTTCCACCCAAACCATTCTACGGTTGCACCCTCTGATCATAATTTGGTATTTCAGATATAGGGCCTCAGTAGTCACCCAGAAGATTGCTTCTCTGACAAATTTTCCCACAGTGCCACTTTAAGAGTTTGTATTGTTCCTTCCCATTTGTTATTTTTAGCTTTTCATCCCCACATATTGACGCTATAGAACGCTTGGTTTCCCTCCAAAGAGACAATCATATTTAGCATTTATATGAAAAAGGAGAATCTTTATCCCAGTCTTGAGCTCTCTGTTTTGGATGAGCTTTGAATGACTGAAGCACTGGCTGGGAAAGGTACAGGTTTGTTATTTGCTGCAAGGCTGAGGCTGGAATCCTCTAGTGCTTGGACAATCTTTGCAGGCCTGAGTGGGCCTAAAGTTATGGATAAAGTTAGATGTTTAACACACATTGCAGTGTCTGGGATTTTCTTTGAGCATTTGAAGAATAGACACTGGAAAAAAATAATAATTTTAATTTATTTTCCACAACTCTAAGTAGTGTGTTTTGATAACAGCTGACATATGGAAAGCTGGGGGGGAAATAGTGCTCTGAAATGTAAGTAATGTTTGTCAGGAATAGAAGCCACGTAGTGATATGACAATATCCCAAGCAGTTTGCGTGGTGCCTTAACCATATTATTTGTTTTGATTTGACTGCAGTAGAAAACACCCATCCACAGACTCTGCCTGGCTTGTCAGTTATGTAAAATCATAAACCCTAAATCAAAGCCATCAGCTCCTTTTTTTCTGCTCAATATCAGCACAATCAAACAGTACCACCTGCAGACACTGTCCTGTATCTCAGTCCACCTCTGCTGAGGCCAGTGAACGAGAATGGGCTACAGAGTTAACTACAAGTCTAAAGAAGCTGTTGACTATGTTGGTGGATTTAATTTGCACATATTAAATCTCATATTTAATTCATAATTTTATATAGTCTATGTACTGCAATCATACAAAAATTAGATTGTGAGGGAATTTATGAGGTCTGTAGTGAAACCTCCTGTGCAAATAAAGGAATAACCTCAAAGTCAGAGCACATTTTTCAGGACTTTGTCCAGTTGATGTTGAAAATTTGCGAGGCTGAATGTTTAAAACACCCATTTGGACCCCTGTTCTGGCATTTAACCAGTTCGTGGTGGCCTTGGCACCATTAGGTCAACAGTTGAACTCAATGGTCTTAAATGGTCTTTTGCAACCTAAATAATTATCTGGTTCTAATGCTTCTTCCTCAGTTTTGTCTCAATGCTCACTGAGCATTCAATCACTCCCCTCCTGCTCCTCTATTCCAAGGAAAAGTAGGAAATTGGAAAAACAAATTTCTATACCTGCAATGGCAAAGAAAGATCCATGTTGGAGTCTTGGGGTCCAAGAGAAAAAAATTTTGTGCTCACACATCCAATGCTGTCAGGCTGTTAATGAATACCATACATATCAAGGGAAGGATAGAATTCCAATGTCCTGCACAGTTAACTGCATGGCTCAAAGGCTTTCTGGAGGTGATTCCTGTGGAAAAGATTAAAATAACACCTATGAAGAAAAAGCAAGAAATTGGAATAGAAGCCCCACTCAGAGTCATCATATCCTGGTAAGTCTGATCATGATTATCCCTGCTTCAGATCCAAGGCTTTACATCTGAGCTACAACAGAAGCTGCATTTGCTTGGAGAGAGGGAGGTGTATTAAAAAAAAAATAAAAAATCAATGTGTTTTATATGGATATATATTTGGAATGAATTTTCTGCAGAAGCTGAGAAAGCAACAGCTTTTGCTGATAGATCCTCCCAAGGGAACTGTGGCTCAGAGCAGAATCACACTTGTGTTCATCTTCACAATGGAGCAGATAAAGTGCACAGAGAGAACACTTAGAAGAAAGGCTTAAGTTTGCCAGTGATAAATAGTTCATCCAAAGCTAGAGAGAGTTTTTTTGGGCGGGTTTCTCTGCTTTATTTTGTTAAACTTCAGTCTGATCACTGCTCGAGCTCAACAGCGGTTTAAAAGCTCTGAGAGCACAAAACCAGCCATCCTATTGTCCTGCTTATGTCAGCTTATTTTGATTCAATAAAGGCATTGAAGACAGGCCTGGTACTGCTCTAAACTCTTTGTGGGTGCAGCTTAGTGCTCAACCCTCCTTTACAATGCCCAGACTTAAGAGCTAAAGGGAAGAGAAAGATGAGGGGAGAAAAAAATCCTCACAACCTTTTCACTTGCTCTGCGAATCCATATGGTTTCTGAGGAAAAAAGATGCAGTGTTCATGATGGTGCATTTGGATTCCTTAAGAAAAGCATCTCCCTCTTGGATTGATCCCATGGTGGAAATAAGGCACTGAACTTATTTTTAGATACAAAGCAAGTGGTTCACAGACACCTCGTTTAATGAGTTTCTGTGATATACTGCAACAGGGGCAAAAATCTCAAGTGCAGGGCTGTAAATGAAGTCTCCTGGCTGAGGAAGTAATTCTGTCACTGCAGTGCCCATGTAGGTTAATTCCTAAACCCAAAGCACTGAGGTGTTTTCAGAAGTGGATGTCTGTAGGAGGGCAGGCTTTCAAAAACAACTTATGTACCCAGAGCTGTAAGGAACTCCCTGTTCGCTTCCTGATGCACTATAAAAGATTTCTTAAGGACTGTCAAACAATTAAATATTATCTGCCCCCTCTCTGTTATCCTCAGGACTGGAATACACGGGTACATCCACATGGTGACCTGAACCTGGGCCCTTAACCTGGTAAAAAACTTCCTGTGAAGCAAATTCCAGGTACAATTTGGGAGTTACGACATTGCTGAGATAATTCCAGTTTACCATCAGCTACAGCCACACGTCCTCTCCAGAGCTCTTCACTTTTGGGGCTGCAAATGTCAGCAGTACTATTGGATTTAGATAGAACTGTAACCTTGGGCTGTTTGACAGTGTCTGGGGCTCATGAGAGAGGTCTATAATTATTTATAGACATTTTTTGTCCAGCATTCAGACTGTAGCTGCTTTCTGCACATTTCACCCTGCTGGATGTTTGTTGACTAAGCCTCTTAAAACATTTGACACATCAGATGGACTATTGTGAAGTCTAAAAAATATGAATACCTGGTTGTTTGAAGCCACAGAATAATGAACAGTATTCTGAAAGAAGCAGAAGGTCAGGAAATGCTGGTATCTGATGTTTTATACATGCAAAACCACGGGCATAACAGAATTAATTTCTTTGGGCAGCAAGGCAAGGAATAAAGGAAAGAGCAGCTTAGATGGGAGAAAGATGAACTGTGAAATAGGCAAGCTTAAAAAAAATAAAATAAATATTCATGGGAAAGATGTTACTTTTAACATTTTAAAAGAGCAAAAAATCGATATATTTTAATATGTTGTAGGGATGAGTGTACTGCTACAGAACAAAACACCTTTCTGATTAAAGGCTGATTCTTAAGGTCCAAATCTTCCAAAATAAATAATAATAACAATAATAATAATAATAGCACATTTAACTTATTTATACTAGAAGCTTGTTTACTAGAAGATACATAGGTAATGGTCAACAACATATTGCTTGCAGCTGCCTGAAGAATTTTACCTCTGTCCCCCTGCACAAACATTAAAATGGAAACTTAACTGGCAATTCCTCTTGAGCCCAGGTTATACGAGTATTTCTTTCTTATTTCATACAAAAGATGTAAGAGCTTTGTATTCAGCAGGGAGCAGAAGATTACAGATGCAGCCTGTATAATGTTCTCCTCTATTTTGATCACACCTTAAATTCTGTAGGTACTAAATGAAGGGATGAAAACGGAGGCTCTGTGTGTCCCCAGCTGCTGGAATCCATGATCAATGGGATCTCTCATATCATATTCAGCAGCACAATGTTAATCAAGGTCACAGTCTCTTTCTTTTTTTTTTGCAGTGATTAAGGGTCGTGTCAGAGGAGACATATTTCTTTGATTGTTTATGTTATTCACATCTGATAGGGACTAAAATCACTCATTCCCAGCTAGCTGTTGCAGCCTGAGGCAGTTTAAATGGATGCTGTGACTTCAGCAATGTTTTTAGTCCAACTTTTGCTGCACGTATGTGTTGTGTGGGATTTTCTGTGAGACACGCTGGAGTTTTAAGGATTATATGTTGCCAGCAGGCACATTCCCCTGATTTGTGTGGTTTTGATCTTCTTTGTCTCCAACAGTCCAAAATCAGTTTGAGAGTGATAAACAGAATTTTCCAGGTGTCCTTTTCTTCACCTGGCCTTAAAGGAAAGTCTCTGCTACTCAGAATTCCTGGGAGGAGGGAAAAATTGTGGCTGCTAATTGCATAAGAAGTTCATTATTCAAAATTCACAGCTAATTGTCAGCAGCACACCAAAGGACAGTTGGCTATTTAAACTGCTACTGAGAATTCTGTGGAAAATCTTTCAGTGTCCCCCAAAAAATGAGAAATTGGTGTGAGTATAGCAGAGAGGGCTGGAGGCTGGAGCACAGGAATGAGAAAAGTTGCAAGGGGCATCAGAGCAACCTTCCTTCCACTGCCTACAGCGACAGGGAGAGAAGATGGAGAGACTTGGGGTTGCACAATGAAAGGTCAAGAAGCAAAGGCCACATGTTTCAGCAGTGGGAACTCACCCTGGATCTTAGGAAATTCATTTTCCCTTCAGCACAGGAGCAGAGGCTCAGCAGGTAGGGAGCAGAATCACAGACCCTGCAGAATTTCCAGACTCCAGAACTGCCCAAGAAAGAGACAGCACTAAGGGGAATGGATTCATTTGGGAGAATAGGTTTGAGTGAGATATTAGGAAAAAAATTTTTCCCAATGATGGTGGTGAGGTCCTGGCACAGGGTGCCCAGAGAAGCTGTGGCTGCCCCATCTCTGGAAATGTTCAAGGCCAAGTTGGATGGGCTTGGAGAAACCTGGGCTAGTGGGACGTGTCCCTGCCCATGGCAGGGGGTTGGAACATTGATTTATAGGATCTCTTCCCACCCAAACCATTCTGTGATTCTCTGACTCTGTGAAATCTGATTTATCTTTGAGGTTGCTCCTGCTTTGGGCAGTTTCCAGAACACACCTCCTGAGGTTGCTTCTGGTCAGAACTGCTGTCTGATTGTGTGGTTCTGGTGGTGTGTAATCTCTCCTGGGGAAACGGAGATCCCTCTCTGAAATAAAAAGTGACATTGGAGAAGCAGCAAATGCAATGAGTTTTAATTATGAGGATGAGATCAAAGGGCTTTCATCAGTTCAGAACAGTTTCATATGACACAGTTCAAAAGTCAAGACAACAAAAGTTGCAGGGATCTATAAACACCTTGGAAATCTCCAGGAGCTTTCCAAGGCATATATCTCCTGTTAATAAACCGAGCATTTCTAATTAGTGTAAGTGACCACAAAACTCTAACCAAGGAGCACAAATTAGAGAAAGCACACAGCCTAATTTAATGACTCTAGAAGTTATTACCTGCCTACACGAAGCCTGACATGAGGAGAGTATTGAGTGAATTATGTGGATTGAATGAGAAGTGTGGTGGGTTTGTGCCAAGTGGAGGAATGAGAGGGGAAGAGGGGGGAGTAGCTCATTTACCCTGGATCAGAAATCCATATGCTTGTTAACCAGGCACTGGCTACATCCCAACATGAAAAATGAAGTTTACATTGTGTGTGTGAACCAGTAATTTGCATTGATTTGCACATGATTTGTGTCTAATTTGCTAATCGTTAAACTCCATGTGATATGTAAATAGGTAGAAAGTTAAAACCTCGGCTTTAAATTCCTTCACTTTGACAATTTAATCTGGTTGGCAGGAGCTGCCTTCCCTCACACAGTCTGGGTACATTGAAGGTCACAATCCATGAAAGTCTTGCAAACAGGCCTTTTTCTCATTGGTTCCTTTTATTACTCCTGTCCAAAGACAGACAACTTTTCCAGCAGTTTTTTAGGATTTTTAGGATGCTTAGATTATTCAACAGCCATTTATATGACTATGTGAGACTGACCAATACAGCTAATTTTCCCCTTGAGATCCCTGAAATATGGACGGGGTGCAGAGCAGAAAATGTAGGAATGACAGAAGTAAAAACAGCTGCCTGAAGGCCCTACAAGTGTTAATGTGAGCAGGACCAGGCTGAAAATCTAAACCAGACCTTCTAATTGGTTTAATTTAAATATATTTAAATGCAAATGGACAATCACTGTGTGGCAACATTAAAAAAAAAAAAAAAAGCAGCAATTTGGTAGGGCTTTTTCCTGAGATAGAAATAAGAGGTGACTAAACTGGGATATTTGTTATTATCAGTACCTCAGCTATCTTGGGTGATTTCAGGATCATGAGAAATATTGATATCAAAGCTGGAACTAAAAGGTTTCCAGGATCAAATGGGGTTTGATCTCCTGTTGAAGGAAGGCTTGTGAGCAATGTATGCACTATTAATACATTTAATTGGCTGTAGGAATATTTTAATGCTTCCTGATGTCCTAGGAGACAAAAATGGGTGTAAATGAAGTTTCATGTGTAGGTCGCTTGGTACTTTTTCTTTAAAACCAAAAAAATTGCTCAAAAATATTTTAACAACCCAAAAATTCACAAAGTGTACCTCAATGAATGGATCACTGACTTATAAAATAAAATAATAGTTTTCTTCTCACTTTTTTGTCATGAGTTTATAACTCCTCACTCTGAACAATAGGAGTAATTAAGTAAGACAGAGGACAGAGAAAAGGTTTCAAAGTGGACTCTGCAGAGCTAATGAACACCAGTCAATAAATAACTCATCAATGGACCTAATCTTGCACCAGTGAAGCCATTGGAAATTTTTGTCTTCATTGGGTGCAAAACCAGACCTTTGAGGGCGAGGTCAGTGGGAATGCTGCCAGCAATGCCTGGTGAGTCCCTGGCTGTCCCTCCATCCCCTGCCCTGAGCCCTGCAGCCTCTGCATTTTGCACTGGCCATTGATTTCACATGATTTTGATGGTCTTATAATGCAAATGCTGACCTTGCTAGGGGAAGGTTTTCACTTTATGACTTTTTGTTTGGTGGTTGCCAGCATAGCAATTAATGCATACTTTGTAGAATCCAAAATTAGGCACTCCTGAAAGTAATTATGTGCTAATTATGCAATTATTTTATTTTATATAGGCAGCAAAAAATTTAAAGTACTTCAATTATAGTTTCTTCAAAAAATCAAGTCAACTACTACTTGACTTAAATAGTAATTTATAAAATAATTTGTCACTTGACATTTTAATACATGGGATTTTTACAACATTCTTATTTTGCATCTAACAAAATAATTTTTCTTTATCTGCTTTTTCTCCCGCCTAGTATTAGAAATTTTATGTGGCTTCACCTTACCTATCTGTCTGAAACTAGCAGATTATATAAATTTATATAATTTATTTATCTTCAGATTGGTATGTTTGTCTTACTCCTAGAAGTTTTGGTGGAGTTGGAAATAAACCTTTTAAACAGATTTGAAGAAGAGGGGGCAGAATAATTTTGTGTGTGAGACTGATCAGATCAAGTTTTTATGCACCTGATGCTTCATTTCCTCTTTATGCTTCTGAATCTGTTGACTATTGTAGCTCCATTTGTCAGAAGTGGCAAATGCAAAGAGATAAGGTTCTCACAAATTTTTTTGTGAGAACTCTAACTAGACAAACAACCCAAACCAGTGCTTCCAACCAAAGAAAAACAAATAAACTCCACCTGTTGTGGTTGGGCAGCCAGTGTTTCCAGCAGCACATCCTGACTGATGCATGGGCAGCTTCAAACCAGGCCCAGCTCCCCAGGGAGGAGCCCAGATCCATGGCAAGGCAGCTGGAGCATCCCAGTGGCTTTCCCTGTGCTGATTATTGCAACAGGGAACAGATTTTGGGAGCAGATGATGAGGGAAAGCAGTAGGAGATGGGACTCCAACACACAGCAACACGGGATTTTCTAGTTCAGCTCCTTATGAATTACTTTAATTCCCTTTTAAAAAGATGTCTCCACAGTGCTTTGTCTCCATTAAAATATTGTTCCAGACAGTATCTGCTGTGCTCAGAGGGAAACTCTCATTTGTGCACAGGAAACAAATAGCATCAATCAAATCACACTTATGACCCTTTCTGCATAATAATACGATAATAGGGGTCGGATTTGGAGTTACTCAGACTACACTGGTAATTAGGAGTTCAAGTGAATTTGAGTCTTATTATTGTAAACAATATGAAAGACATTCACAGAAAAATTACAAAATAATGTTGTGCTGTTTCATAGCTGGGAATCTAAGGGCAGGGAGGGGTGAATTACAAACCCAAAATTTTAAGTGCTTGTTGACTCTAGCACTGAGTAATTCTTTGTTGATACTAAATGAATTTTTATCAGTAGCAAAAATCGAGCCATATTAAGGTGTACACATTTACTAAAAAGTGTTTTGCCAAAACTTTTGTAGATCCTGTACAGAAAAGTCTGTCTTTACAAGAAAGCTGCCTTCTCTCTCCCCAGAGGCAGATTTTTGATCTCCCTCTTGAAATGTTGCCAGTTGCTTGCATCTATTTGCTCTGGATATGGTCACTCCTTTGAAAGTTTTATGCCATCCTTGTCAGTAAAAGTACAGCTGGGGAGAAGAGCGAGGTGCTCCTGGAGCCCTTGATCCCAGGCAGCAGCTGTCAGTCCAGACAGTGCTCCCTGAGGGGCTGTCTCCTGTCACCCAGCCCTGCCGCTGGCTCTTCCCTGCAGGAGGGGGTGCTGGGGCAGTGGGGATGCCTGCGTGTCTCATCAGAGCTTTAAATTGAAAGAAACAGGCTGTAGGGGTTGAATCTTGATCAGCTGCTGCGGAAGGAGTTGTATTGTAGGGAGTCAGCTGATACTGAGGTATGAAAATATTCTCTAGGTTTTATCTCTTCCTTCAATGCCTGCTCTAATCAGGTCCCTTATTCTGATTTCGTCTCCCTGACTTGTGCTGCTGTCATTGGTGGCAGGCAGAGACCACAGCATTGCCAATTTACATTTGCAATCAATAGAGCACTTTGGTTTTCAATTAAGCTATTAACATGCATTTGATAAACCACAAAGTTAGCTTTCAGCTGACATTTATGAATATGTACTGAAGCAGAAACACTTAAAATCTGATTACACAGGGCTTTTCCTGGATGCATCTTCATACACACCTCTGCTTTTCACTCTCCTTCTTAGACTCTATTCAGGACTCCTCCCCTGCTGACAAGCTCCAAAATGTTATCAGAGAAAATATGCAGACTATTTTAATTGAGACCCAGTTAGAAAAAACAAGGGTCTTGGACACACCCAAACATAAGGATGGTGTGCAATTTCCTTAGTGTGTATTGTCTGAGAACTTTGTAATTGAATTATAATTAATGTTTGCTTAATGTTTGCCTTGCAAACTTTTCCCTTTTGGTGATCACCACCCGGATTGGAGCAGCAGGTTAATCTGGCCTGTCCCTCAGCACCTACACCTGAGTATGACATGTGAGGAATCTGGCTTTTTCCTTGTGTGTCCTAGGGTGATGTTCTGATGTTTGTATCCCCATTGGTGTGTGCTGTTCATGCTGATATCNCTGTTTCTCCTTTCCTTTTTTTGGACCTACTCAAACCTGCTCTGGACTGGGACCTGGGAACACCGAGAGTTTGCACCCTGTGGAGGGATTGATAACAGAGCAACCACCCTCGAGAGAGATTTTCTGAATTTGTCACCTTTTTCAGAGCAGTGACAGAGTGGGGTCACCTGGTATTGTTCATTGTGTGTGCTGGGGGTGCTGTGTCTGTTAAATAAACAGGTTCTTTCCACTTCTCTCCCAGGAATTCTTCCCAAACTGGCTGGGGGGAGGGGCTGTGTGGGTTTGCTTTCTGGAGGGGCCCCTTTGGAGATTCTCTCCCAAATTTGCCCTAAACCAAGACATTGTGCTAAGCCACAATGAGGTAGTGGGCTCCCTCTCCAGCCTGCTGGGTCCAAAAGGAAGGGAAGGGCTGCTATCCAAGTTTAACTGAGACAACACATCTTTCTCTGTGACCCTTTGGAATGTGCCAGCTTGAAAAGAGATGGAGCAGGAGACAACGTGCCTGCCATGAGAGCACAAGGAAAAAAAGGAAGTAAACAACTGGAGAGCTGTCAGTGCAAGGGGATAATTTTCCCTCATTTCAGAGTGGGTAATTCTATTGCTTTGAACTCCTACAAGCTGTCCCAAATACAAGCCTCTAGCTGGGGTAGCTGTGAAAGCACAAACGCAGGGCAAAGGCTGTGCCTGATCAAGGGAGAGACCAAGAACAATTGAGATTCAAGGTACACACAAGAAATGAAGCTCTGCAGTGAAAACACAGCTTTACTTCCACATCAGAGGAACAGAGGGTGGGGGAAAGAAGAAAAGAAAAGCCAACAGGTAGGAGATCACAGGATCAGCCCTCCTTTGTCACAGGCTGCAGAAACTGTGAGAAATAAGAGCTATTGGGATGGTGTGGCCAGGTCTGGGGAGCAGGGGTGACTCAGGGTGGCTCCTGGAAACTTCCCCCATGTCCCAGGGGTGAATTCCAGACAGCTCCAAGCCACACCAACTGCTGGCCAAGGTCGAGCCCATGGTGGTGGTGCCTCTGGGATAATAGACTTAAAAAGGGAAAAAAAGCCCCAAACCCCAGTTACTTCACCTGGAGAGAGGAGTGAGAATAAGAAAGAGAAACAACTCTGCAAATGCCTGGGGACATTTGATAAGTCTGGTTTTGTAGATTTTTTTTTTCTGTTGTTTTTTTTTTTTCAGATGGAAAAGAAATATTTCACAGGAAAATTGTTTAATACTTAGAGGTTTTGTCAACTGGGATGGCACAGCTGGGATTCCCTGTGAGGGATATTAGAAGGAAGCTTAGGATACATTATGCTTATGAGTTCTTAATCAAGTGAGACCAAACAATTAGGTATTTACATCATCATATTTTTGGGAAGTTCAGCAGTAAATCTTAGAGTCCCAGAATCATAGAGATTCAAGGAGGCCAGCAATGGAGACCCTAAAATGTCTCCGTGTAACCTATTTCAGCATTCAATCCCCTTCACAATAAATTGGATTTTCCTCATATTTAAATGGAATTTCCTGTATTTCCATTAGAGCCCATTTCCTTTTGCCCATTCAGTGACCGCCATGAAGAGCTGGGCTCTCTCCTCTTTATTACTTCAGGTGTTTATCCATGTTGAGAAGATCCCCCTGAGCCTTCTCTTCTCCAGGCTGAGCAGCACAAAGGATCTCAGCTTTTTCCATCTGACAGATGCTCCAATCCTTTAATCAACATTGTGGCCCTTCCCCATCCCATGAATGTTCCCTGAGCCTTCCTTGTGCTGAGTAGAAGGAAAGATTCAATTGCCTCAACATTGCTGTTTTCAGGCTTTTTATATTTTGGGGAAGACAATTTTTCTTCCCCATATTTCATGTTTTGATGTTGAAAACATAGAGAAAAAAAAAAAAACAGTCTGTGTGTAAACGGCCATGGAAGGAATGGTGTGGTGGGAAGAGAAGCTTCACCTTAGGATTGCAAACTTAAATTCTAGTCCTAGAAAGGAAAGAGTCTGTTTTTGGAGCAGATGGAGAATTTCAAAGCTGTCAATTTTTTGGAATGCTCTTATGTATTTGCATATTTAAACTTCTTCTAATGATAAAAGAAAGAATAGTGAAGGAGAACAAAAAAAACAGCTAAGAATATGTAACTTTTTTTAGGAAGCATCAGAATAAAACATTGAATCAGAAAAAACGTAATTCAGGGAACAAGAAAACCAAGAAAATTTGTTGCATATGATTTATATATGTTCACTTTTTTATATGTTCACTTTTTATATGTTCACTTTTTATAGCAGTGAACATATAAAATTAGACTGAGCATTTGAATTTATTTTGAAGTTTGGTATTTTGAGGTTGTGAGATACTCCCTGATGAATAAGTGCTCAAAAAATTATGGACGTATGTTAAAATATTAAACAATTTTCAATACTAAATACACTACAATGAAGAGCAAAATGAAATACCTTTTTCATTCTTTCTGGCATTATTTCCCTTTTATAATTTTTTTGAGTACAGAGTAGACCAGGATTTGAATTGTGTCACAGTGGAAATAAGTTACTATGCTGTTCACTAAAATAGGTTTGTTTAATTTGCTGAGGTTAATCATTCAGATGTGAAATCAAACATTCTACTTGTAGCTCCTGTTTAGACATTTGACTTTTCTCTCTTGTTTTTTTGGGTCTTGCATCTTCTAATCTTAATAGTAATTAAAATTTTAAAGAAGTGCATTCCTAGATGCAAATTGATTTAAAAAATTAATATATACCAAAGGAGAGGGAAAAAATGGCTGTTGTAATGCAGATCATTTTGTATTTGGAAATTATGAGTTGATTTACATGGAAAGGGTTTATGGCAGGTCCAGAGCATTTGCCACCTGAGTGGGAAGGATGCACACTATTGCTATTGACATTCTGGAGTCAGGAATGGCATTATGGAGTAATTAAATTGGCCAAAGGTCTCTGAAGGTGTTGGCAGTGACCTCACATTTGCTAAATGTTCATTTCCCGGCTGCAAGATCATCTTTCATCTTGGAAATTGATTGTTTTATTTTATTAAAAAACAAAGACATATTCAAATGTGTGAGTGAAAAGTACAAAACTAGATTTTCTCCCCATGATGAAATGATGTCTGAACCTTATTTTTTTTTCCACTGTATTTTTAAATTAAAATATGGAGAATTAAAATTTATTGTATTACAGGAGTTTGTACCTAAAGTGAAAAAGGAGACAGGGTCTTGTCATTAGAAATTGTTCTGTCCCCAGAGCTAAAAAGACCTCATGCTTTCATGATCAATGATAATCTTTAAGATATGTGTCTGTTCTGCTGAGCAACTTCTGATTTCTTTAGCTTGGTCTCTTAATCTGTTTTTTACTGGATATCGATTTCAGTTCACTTCTTTTCTGGAAGTACTGTACCAAAGATTATCTCTCAATAGACTTCAAGCATGAGTGGCTTAGTAAAAGTCTCTCATCTTATTAGAGGTTTATATTCTTACAGCAGGTTCTCTTTCTCTTTTAACACACAGGCTGGCACTGCAGACAGATTTATCTGTAAAGTCTCTCTTAACTCTTTAGGCAACTTGCAATGACATTGAAATCTGCACATTATTTCAGCAGGAAATGCAGATATCTTCATGCTCATATTTTTCTGTATATTTTCTATCAAGTTTTCATTAAGAATGATTTTTATCAGCACAGTTTCAGGAAAAAAAAATGCAATTCTTGTTTGAAATCTACTGGGAAAGTCTTTCTTTTTTTCAGAATAATGTGGAGTAGTGGACAGTGGAAAATTAATTAGGAGGATTCAATTATAACTAGGCATACTGATGTGTGATTAAACAGATAGTGTCCAAAAAAGCATTTTAATTACAACATAGAATTTCCTCAATCTCAGGTAAATTTAATTAATTTCAGGTGTGTGTTAGAGTGACTGATGACCAGGCCCACACTGGTGGCAGAAAGGGACCCAGCACCTCAAATCAAACCAGAGAAAACCATTTGTGTTAGGGCTGAGGGGCAAAGTTCATGGAAGCACCAAGGTGCTTGGTGTGCACTTTGCTGCCCAGCTCTGATCCTCAAAACTTATAACCAATTTAGGAGGTTTGTCTGCGTGGCTCATGTGTGATTTCCCTCCTGCTCAGGTCAGCTGTGAGATCCTGTCCCTCCAAACCTGGAGTGAGCACTGCACACCTCACCCTGCTGGAACTTCAGCCA